>CM062810.1:266159740-266399740 GCA_031772625.1 Pinus tabuliformis
ATTTCCAATGATTTGTATCAAGTGGAGGACAATAATAAAAAGGTTTCATTAGATCATTAGGTATGTTATGTAATAAGAAAATAATTTTCCATTTTAGAAACCCATTCGTTGGGATTGGAGCCATCAACATCGACTTTAGGAAGGAATAGGTCATCAAAAAATGAGTTAGATTGATAGGCCATGGATTGGAGTGATGCAACACCCTCTTGGTGAATAGATTACTCTAAAGTACTTGGGTCATTGAATTTAACCATAAATTCCTCTAGGGTAGGAAAGGTATTATTGAGGCGTTAAAGTCCAACAAGATAGGCTTTAATTGAGGAAAGGTTTTGATTTGTATTAGCATGGCTCTTTTCGAAGGTGGAGTGCAATGTGGCAAATTTTTTTCAAGGGAAGGAATGAAAGTAGTGTATTCTTAGTTACGAGTTTCCATTTGGAGAGGAAATGAGTGTGAAGGGAGGGTAGGTCTATCAATGAGGAAGTAAGGGAAGGGGGTGAGTGGGTCCACAAAAAAATGTTACTAGAGAATTATACAAAAGTAAATAGCATGACATTTTGGAGTAGGGACTATAGGTGAATAGTAATAGGGTGAATGCCTCCACACAAAAAATGGCTTAATAAAGAGGGGTGCCACTATGATCATCATGACATGTGAAATCTATTGAGATAAGTTAACAAATTTAGTTTATTTCTAGGAAGCAATTTAATGAAGTCTAGAGTTCCCTAGGGTTCATCCTATAGGATCCAGACTCATTTATATTTAGATAGGTCATAAAATATTGAGTAGGTTGGTAATTTTATAATTTTCTTAAAGAAGGTTTGAGTTATTGATGCATTTCAATATTGTAATTTCAGTTGGTGATGATTAATGCTATTCTTATTATAATAAATATAATTTATGGTTTCATTTAGGGACTCATCAAACTTCCTTATGTCAAGGCCCACTCAAAGGAGGAAATTTATTGATCCCTATGTTTATTGTTTTACTATCTACCATAGCATGACCATATTTACACGCCATTATATTTTTCTTTCATTTGTATTCTTCTAAATATTCTAGCAATTCTTATTAGTTTTATTATTCCATTATTATAACCTTTAAACATTGCTCAACTTTATATATATCAGATGTATAGATCATTGCTTAGGACAATTGAATTTTGAGAAAATATTGTTGAAATTATTATGGAATGAATGTTGAAATATGGCAACAAGAATATTCCAATTTAATGTGTCCTTGAACTAAATTGTGAATTAAAATCGAATTTAGTCTTAACAGCTACTTGGAAATAATTAATTAATTTATTTTAAATTAATTAGTTGGAGAAATTCAAGTTAGAAGTCTTTCTGAAGTCATGCAAGAGTTATCCCTTAAATTAAGGAGATAAGATTGAGTTATATTTGAGTTTTAATTAGTTAACTCAGTTTACTGATTTAAGTCCAGTTAAATTAGTTCCAAACTGTTTGAGGAACTAATAGTGAGTTAATATTCAGTTGATGAATTAATGCACTCAACTAGTTCTACTCCAGTTAACTGAAGATTCCCTCATCAGAAACTCATGCATGTATATTCTAAGAAAGACCTAGTTGAGATAAATGTTCAAGGATAGTGTACTATCAGTTGCATGTGTTTTCTCATGGATAAAACTCATTCATGTTGTCAAGGATTTATCCTTGAGGATTGTGCAATTTTGAAGGAATTTTTCCACTTGGTAATAGGTGAATCATCCACAAGGAACAGTGCAAGGAAATAGGAGCTTGGAGGGTAGAGAGGAAGGCTGAATAGAAGCCAAGATTGCCTATGAGCATCTGTGAGGATTGTACTGAGAGCTGGCTAGCTGTGAGAGCTAAGGCTTTGTATAATTCCTATGTATTTCCACCATGTATGATAATACAATAGTGTGGGGTTTTTAGCTGGGGCCTTCCCCAAAAGTATTTTCATGTGTATTGTGCCATTAATTCTTCTTCTTTTGGTTATATTGTTCAGCTCGATCATATTTTCTACATGGTATCGGAGCTATGAATAGTATACTGAGAAGAGAATTCGAAGTTTGAAGTTCAGGGTTGCAGGTGCAAATCGAATTCATATCATACTTCAAGGTTGGCCAATGGAGTTCTATGGCTTGAGACTCGAGTATGCCTTGGAAGGTAGCTCGAATTACATAGCATGGAAAGATAGAATGGAGGTTGTATTAGAAGACAATGGCTTGAAGGAATTCATTGATCAAGAAATCCAAAAGCCAGCTTCAACTAATGCACAAGAGTTGGCTGAGTGGAAGAAGTGTGTGGTGAAGGCGAGATGGATCATCCTTGAGGGAGTTTGAGACCATATTGTCTCGAGTCTCCATGGGAAGGATACTCCATTTTCAATGTGGAAGACATTGAAGGACCTCTACTAGCACAGTAGCGAACAAAGGAAATTGGCGCTCGAGGATAAGCTTCGAAGAATCAAGATGGAGAAGAGAGATACTATTTCCACATATCTGAACAAGCTCACCACTTGTAGAGATGAGCTTGGAAGTGTGGGATTAACTACTACCGATGAAGATATGGTGAGTCTCGCTCTCCTTGGCCTTCCAAAGAGTTGGAATAGCTACTATGACTCTTTGAATGGAAGGGAGAAACTACCAGATTGGGAACGACTGTGGTTGGCTCTTATGCAGGAGGAGATCAAGAGGAGCACATGAGATGATTCTTCATCCAAGGATGATGATGAAGAAAATCTGGCCTTAGCAAGTAAGGCAAGGAAAGGGAAGGGGAAGGCTTCCCATTCCAAATCGAATTCTTGTCATGGAGGGAAGAAGGGTGACAAGTGTAAAGTGAGATGATTTAATTGTCACGAGATGGAACATTATGCGACTAATTTCCCATCGAAGAAGTCCAAGAAGGAATCTTCGGAAGGATCAGAAGGTGAGGCATTATCCTCTCAGTTCGAAATGGACTTTACCCTCATCGCATGCATAGTGTCATTGATGATGGGTTGTGTCTGGTATCTTGATAGTGGAGCCTTATTCCACATGACCAGTGATAAAAATTTATTTAGTGCATTGGAGAAGAAATACCTCAAGATGCGCATAGAGATGGCTGACGACGGAAGGTATAGTGTTTCAGGAGTGGGCACAGTTTCTTTTCAGAGGGAGCATGGAGCTCCTCTCACCTTGAGAGATGTGATGTATGTACCTAGACTAAAGAAGAACTTGGTATCGGTTGCGATGTTGGAGGACAAAGGCTACGATGTTGTCTTCAGTAAAGGAAAGGCGTTCCTAAGACACATAGCTATGGGTCAGACCAAGAGGATAGGGATTCGGGTGAACAATCTCTATAAAATAGAGGTAGATTATTGTGCAACATTGAGTACAAAAGAAAAATTTGTGCAAAGCCAAGACATTAGCGAGTTTTGGCACAGGTGGTTGAGCCATTTGCATCATGGGGCTTCGAATATAATGCAGCAAATATCTACAAGACTTCCCAAAGGTAAACTTGAGCAAGTTGACACATGCAAAGGTTGTACCTGGGTAAAGTACACAAAGTCTTCCTTTCATGATCGAGACAGCCGAGTAGAGGTTATCTTAGAGCGAGTTCATACTGATTGGTGTGGACCATTCTCGACGACATCCACAACGAAGAAAAGGTTTTATGTGATTTTCATTGATGACTATTCTCGTAAAAGCTGGATTTATTTCATGCAGAAGAGGGACCAAACTTTCAAAAAAATTTGTTAGTTCAAAGCTTTGGTCGAGAAAGAGTCAAGGAATAAGATCAAGGCCTTGAGAAGCAACAATGGTGGAGAATATGTCTCTCAATAGTTTAAGGACTTTTATACAACGAAAGAATTAAATGAGAGTTGATGGAACCTCATAACCCATAGCAGAATGGGGTGGCCAAGTGGAAGAACAGAACTATTGTAGGGGTAGCACGGGCAATGTTGCATGGCCAAGGCCTACTACTTCACTTGTGTACTGAGGCATGCAACACAATGGTCTATTTGCAGAATAGAAGCCCGCATCGCATACTTGGGATGAAGACACCAGAGGAAGCTTTCTCCAGTAAGAGACTAGATGTGGATCACTTTAAGATCTTTGGCTCATCGGTATATTGCCATGTGAGAAAGGATGCATAGAAGAAGCTTGAGCTGACAACAGAGTTGGGGATATTTGTGGGGTACACTGATACACCTCACAACTATTGAGTGTACTTGCCTATGAGTCAGAGGATAGTCATTCGTAGAGATCTCAAGTTTGATGAGCAGAAGGCCATGCAAGTTTCCCTTGAGAGGGATCTCCAACTACAGGTTGTGGAGGAACTATTGGTTCCCAAGGAGGAGGAGCCTCAGACTAATGCGGAGCAGCTGCATGTAGAGGTTCCAGGAGTGGAGACATCCACTCAAGCAGAGTCTTCCAGAGATGGAAGGAAGTGCACAAGAGAAGCTGACAAATTGTTGGAGGATGCAAGAAAGAATGTGGGAGCACCATCTTCTCAGCGTAGACAGAGGAGGTCACCTGAGAGGTACACTAGATACATGGCCCTTATTGGGGAATGTGTTGAGACCGAGCCATCTTCCTTTGAGGAAGCAATGCAGCAGCCGATTAGGGTTGATGATATTGTGGAGGAGTATGACTCCATGGTTCGTAACAATGTTTGGGACGTGGTTGCGAGACCGGAGAACAAGTCAGTTGTGAGTTCCTGTCAGCTTTACAAGGTAAAGCAAGCTGCTGATGGTAGTGTGGAGAAGCATAAGGCAAGATTTGTTGCCCGTGGCTTTTCACATGTCGAGACGATCATGTTGTTGCAGTATATTTTGACAAAGGAGCAATATGTTGACATTTTGACAAAGGCATTGTCAAAGTGTAAATTTGAGTTCCATAGAGACAGGATCGGGGTGGCAGATAATCCCTTTCTTATTGAGAGGGAGTGTTGAAATATGGCAACAAGAATATTCCAATTTAAGTTGTCCTTGAGTTAAATTGTGAATTAAAAACGAATTTAGTCTTAACAACTACTTGGAAATAATTAATTAATTAATTTTAAATTAATTAGTTGGAGAAATTCAAGTTAGAAGTCTTTCTGAAGTCATGCAAGAGTTAACCCTTAAATTAAGGAGATAAGATTGAGTTATATTTGAGTTCCAAATTGTTTGAGGAACTAATAGTGAGTTAATAGTCAATTGATGCATTAATGCACTCAACTAGTGCTACTCCATTTAACTGAAGATTCCCTCATCAAAATCTCATGCATGTCTATTCTGAGAAAGACCCAGTTGAGATAAATGTTCAAGGACATTGTACTATCAGTTGCATGTGTTTTCTCATGGAGAAAAATCATGCATGCAGTCAAGGATTTATCCTTGAGGATTGCGCAGTTTCGAAGGAATTTTTCCACTTGGTAATAGGTGAATCATCCACAAGGAACAACGCAAGGAAATAGGAGCTTGGAGGTGAGAGAGGAAGGTTGGAGAGAAGCCAAGATTTCCTGTGAGCATTTGTGAGGATTGTACTGAGAGCCGGCTAGCTATGAGAGCTAAGGCTTTGTATAATTCCTATGTATTTCCACCATGTATGATAATACAATAGTGTGGGGTTTTTAGCTAAGGCTTTCCCCAATAGAATTTTCATGTGTATTATGCCATTGATTCTTCTTATTCTAGTTATATTGTTCAACTCGATCTTTAAGCTTCCACAAATTGATAATAGAAGTAGGTTATAGTATTCTGCTTTGATTTATATTGCATTATCGGGTTAACCTATCACAGATTTTCTACAATGAATGAGGAATTAGTGTAACTAATATTTGTGTTGTCTCTTGGCATTCATAAGTACTTATGTGTTCAATATATGCATTCTAGATTGTAGATCATTTAGTGTTCTTCAAGTTGGTACTTCTCATTGGTTGTAAATTTTTTTGTTTGCATATATGATACATAATATCTCTAAGTTTTTGGCATCCTCATTAATAAATAAAGTGAGGTTCTAGGCTTCAATAGTTTTATTGTTGTGACTTAGTAGCCTATAAAAGAGTACACTCCAATATGAAAAAAGCCTTGTGTCCTTCGATGTAAGCACAAATAGTATGAAAAACTAAATGAAAATGTTGAAATGTAATTTGCAAAGAAGGAAAAAAATGGAAATGATAAGTACTTGAAATAAATATATACATTCTTTATCAACATAAATTCCTTAACTTTGTGAATTTTTTAGTAAACACAACAAAAATCAGGGAATTAGTAATTCATAAAAATTCAACATGCACATATTTCCTAAACAAGCAAATGGGCCTAAAAAGTGAATTTATAAGGAAATTGTTTGGACTTAAAATCCTAGATAAAATATAGAATGTGCCTTCACACACAATGTGTAGTGTACCCTTCATGAACCACATGATTGTGTAAACTAATGATTGTAGAACTATGCTAAACGTGATTTTGACTCTTGTACAATTTTCCATGATAATTGTGAAAAAAAAGAATAAAAAATAAAATTTGAAAAGATAGCACTTGATTGTGGCGAGCTAGGGATAAATAACAATCTAAAAATAGATATTAACTACTCAAACTTAAAAATAAATTCTAAAGATAAATCGATTAAGAAATTTAGTGATCAAGTTCTGAGCATGGTTACCATTTTTCTTGTGGCCTTTTGGTGTCTATATTTGTGTACCAAAACACCTTTCCTAACTAGTTGTAGCATTAAGGAAGACAAGTATGTAATGAACAAAAAACCAATGCTACAAAATATATCCCCTGAGCTTGTAGACTAACTAAATTTCCACTTAAACGTGTATTCAAATGAATAACACTACTCTTTTGGGAAAGTAAGAGAAGTTATTTATTAACAAATGGAAAGGAAATACAATATGGTTGACATTACTTAGGGGGAATCTCATAGTATTTGTCTCTAAGTTATCTCCATGGAAGGTATATTTTCTTCCTTTACAAATCTCTATGATCTTTCCATAAAACAGTAGAATTTCGCCTTATGCAATAGTTACTTTGGAGAGAAAATTAGGAAGAATGAGGCTAAGGAAACACAATAGTTGTGAATGGAAGCACGATTATTCTCAAAATTTAACACAATCTTGGCAAGATAACCCTAACACAAAACAACTTATTGAAATGGAGGATGTGATATCTCATATATAGAATTTCATGGAGGTGAAACACAACTAGGAGTCAAATATTAGCACATGTCTCACCTACATTATTGCATGCATGTCAAGGATGGATTTGTACCCTACAATTCAAAGAGTTTGATGAATAGAATGGGCTTCATTTAATCCGCCAAGCTCTTGAAAGGACCTTAGTAGTTAATGAGTCCTAAAATTGACATGAATTATGCTCCTATAGAGATGGAACCCAATAAACTAATAGGTTGCATAGTTCTCTTTTTGGTCAACTTTGAGGGCTGACTTTTAATTTTGGAGCATGATAAAATTATCCTCCATAGCTTTCGGTGAATTAGGTAGAGTTAATGTTTATTTGGGATATATTTGATTAAATCACTTATGTTTTGAATGTGGATTTAATTGGTGCTATCATAGATGCCCATAATGCGTGAGGTGAGGAGTTAATTGTATAGCCAACACATCATGTGTTAATATTGAAAGTACCAAGAAAGAGAACCTGAACTAGAAAGATAACCTCACTAAAAAGAGAAACAAGGCCACCTATAAGACACAATAATGAAGAGGTGATGAACGTATACATTCAATTTACAAATGAGTTAGGGTGCCCATCCTCATGAAATAGTAAATTCAAGTACAATATGGACCTTCACATGTTCATCCAATTCACATTCATTTATACATCCAAAAATGCATGTTTCTTTTTCCAAAAATATATGACAAAATGGTGTCACCCCATGAGGGAATAAAGCTATATCAAATGAGGACCAATGTATTTGACCTCAAATATAATCAATATTTAAGTTTATATATGTTCAAACTAGAGGGTCAAAATAAAATTTGAAATACAACCATACATATCCCTTGTTTCTACTAAAATTTGACCATCTGACTACCATCCAATACAAATCTCCATGGTGTGACAATGAGTTGTGGTGAAATAGGCGAGAAACCATTTGTTTAGTAATAAATGGTGAAAATTATTAATAGATGTGAGGTAGTATACCAATAATTATAATGGGTACTAAGGCACTAGTATGAACTAGTGGGTGAAAATGGATATTTTGAAGTCAAATACTAGAATGAGACACACAAGTAAGAATTAATAATGTGTATTCATTGCTAAAGAATGAGATGAAATTTTACATCACCTGCATGACCAAGCTTGAATATGGAATCAACCAAGATGAGACGGGTGAGTCAAGCAGGTGAAATAAAAATTTTGCGTACGACAGAATGGAAATTTTCCATCGATCAAAGAAAATTTGGCACTCGACGGAATGGAAATTTGGTTACACTCTTGAGATATAAGTAGAGGAATGATGGAGTTATTGAAGGAAAAACAAAGTATAACTAAACACAACCTAAACCAATTTGAACGGGGTCAGATCACAAGGAAGAAGAGCCAAACAGTGCCAAGAAGAGGTATGAATGAGGGTGTTGTGTTGTGTTATATTCTTTCCACAACTAGCCCGCGTAGTTAATCAGGGGTAAGAGTGGGGGTAGAGCCCCCCCTTCGTTGCACCGATTGCATAGCGGGGGGGTCACAAGGGTTTTGAGGGGTGCAGGTAACCTCCCTCTATGGGGTCCGGGGCAGCACCCCGAAAAATTTTGTTTTTTGGACCCTATATTAGGTTGGATGGACCTACCTATGGTTTTGTGCATGATTTTCGCACATGGTTTTGGATGCGATGGTTTTCGGTCCATGGTATTGGATGCTTCGACATGTATAAATATGTATTGTAACATTGAAAGGAACATAATGAAAAATCAAGCTGGTAGTCTCGGTTTTGGGATCTAGGGGAAAATCTCTATGTAGATGTGTTTTATGTGTTATGCTCTCGCATTATTTATTTTCTGTGTTTTAGAATTAATATGTAGGTAATTTTTGTACAGGGTTAAAACCTACATTTGGTATCAGAGCTATTTTGGCTTCAAGGGGATGCCTTTATTACTGAGGGGTTTTGCTTGGGCCTATGGCAAACTCTGTTCAGTGGGAGAACTGTGATATTGATTTTGGTGGTGAAAGAAGATGGAGAGCAGTGGAAAGATAGAGATCGAGAAATTTAATGGTAAGAGTTTTGAGTTGTGGAAACTCAAGATGGAGGATCTATTGGTAGATAAAGATCAGTGGATTGCGGTAGATCTGGGTACTAAACCAATGGGAGTGTCCGATGAAGAATGGAAGAAGTTGGATCAGAAGGCAAAGAGCACAATACGATTGTGTGTCTCAGATTCAGTATTGCTGAATGTATCAGGGGAAGCTACGACGAAGGCTTTGTTGGACAAGTTAGGGACTTTGTACCAATCTAAGTCTCTGGTGAACAAATTGTTCCTGCGGAAAAAGCTGTATTACCTGAGGATGAAAGATGGAGACTCAGTGACAAAGCATATGAACACATTTAATACTATGGTAAGTTAGTTATTATCTGTTGATATTAAAATTTCAGTTGAAGATAAGTGCATCATTTTTTTGTGTTCTCTACTAGATTCGTGGGATAGTCTGGTTATTGCAATAGGTAGAAATACAACTACCTTAAAGTTTGATGAAATAGTCTCATCCTTACTAACAGAGGAGATGAGATGGAAAAATATGGAGAGCCAGAATGGTGATGCCTTGTCTGTACAAGAATGGTCCCAGAACAAAAACAAAAATAAGTCATCGAGTGGTAGATCTAAATCTAGAGGGAGATCTAAATCTCCAGGAAAACCTGTAAAGGTGGTGTGCTGGAAATGCGGAAAGGAAGGGCATTACAAAAGGGACTGTAAATCTAAATCTCCTGATAAAGGAAAGGGATTTGATGATGCTCTTTCGGTAGAGGTGAAAACCACCTCAAATGAAGGTGGGGATGTGTACTTGGCTTCTTCAAGTACACATGTAGATCATGAGGCATGGTTGATTGACTCAGGTGCATCCTTTCACTTCACTCCCCATATAGAGTGGTTCTGCGAGTATGAGAAATACGATGGTGGTGATGTATTCTTAGGGGATGATAGGAAGGCTAGAATCATTGGTTGCAGAAAAGTAAAGTTGAAGTTGCAAGGTGGAAGTGTTAGACCACTTCTGGGTGTTCTGCATATTCCTGCATTAGCCAGAAATCTAATTTCTATAAGCAAGCTGAATGATGCAGGTGTAAAAACAGTGTTCGAGAAGGATACCTTCAAGATGGTTCGGGGAGCACTGGTATTGATGCGGGGAGTTCGGATTGGAACTCTCTACAAACTGCAAGGTAGCACTGTTGTTGATGGGTGCAACAACTATGTGGTTCTTGAAAGTGGAACAAAAATTCTAGTGGTCTCTAGAGAGAAGACCATGTTGTGGCATCAAAGGCTTGGACATATTGGAGAGAAGGGCCTTCAAATACTTCATGGTAAAGGTATGGTAGAAGGTATGAATAATAGCTCTCTGGATTTTGATTTCTGTGAAAATTGTGTATATGGAAAGTAGAATCGGGTGAGTTCCCCTTTGGTGGTAAGAGGGTGAAACAGATATTAGAACTTGTGCATAGTGATGTGTTTGGACCTGTGAAGGTTCCATCACTGGGTAAGTCTGTGTACTATGTATCATTTATAGGCGACTTCTCAAGGAATACATGGATATATTTCCTTAAGAAGAAATTTGAAGTCTTTGACAAGTTTAAAGAATTTAAGGCTCTGGTGGAAAAGCAGACAGAAAAGAAGATAAAGGTGTTGAGGACAAATAATGGTGGAGAGTTTTGCAATAAGGAATTTGAATAATTTTGTAAGAAGTGTGGTATAGCACAGAAGAAGAATACGCCATACACACCTGAGCAAAATGGAGTTGCAGAAAGAATGAACAAGACGTTGATGGAAAGGGCAAGAAGCATGCTTAGCGGTGCCAGGTTAGGACATGAATTCTGGGTAGAGGTGGTGGAGACAGCATGTTACCTGGTTAACAAATCACCTTCATCAGCGTTGGAGGATAAGACTCCACAAGAGGTATGGAGTTGTAAGAAACCCTCTCTTTCACATCTGAGGGTATTTGGATGTGATGCATATGTACATGTTCCAAAGGAGAAACGAACCAAGTTGGATAGTAAATCTGAAAAGTGCATCTTTATTGGGTATAAGGATGGTTTAAAGGGTTATAAGCTTCAGAACCCAGTAACAAGGAAGGTTGTGTACAACCGAGATGTGGTGTTTAGAGAGGTAAGAGATGTTATTAAACATGAAGTCCAACCAAAGGAACCTGAGAAGATAGAGTTTGAGCTTAAAGAGGAAGAATCAGACTCTACAACAGAGGAGGAATCAAAAGATGAATATCCACAAACTCCAGATGTGAGAAGATTAGTTCGAGAAAGAAGGCATCCAAAAAGGTATAGTCCATCTGCTTTCTGTTCAAATTTTGCTTTATTTATTACTGACGATGATCCCAAAACTGTGAAGGAAGCAGTAGATTCAGAGGATGGAAAACTTTGGAAAGAGTCCATGGTTGATGAAATGGCATCTTTGCACAAAAATTACGTTTGGGATCTGGTGGAGTTATCAGCTAGAAGGAAACCCATTCACAGCAAATGGGTGTTCAAGAAGAAGATAAATGCAGAAGGAAAGGTGGAGAAATACAAAGCTCAGTTGGTAGGAAAAGGTTATTCCTAGGTGTTGGGAATTGACTTTGGTGATATTTTTTCTCCTGTTGCCAAGATAACTTCTACTATATTACTTTTATCTATTTCTACTGCTTTTGATTTTGAGGTAGAACAGATGGATGTGAAGACAACATTTCTTCACGGGGATCTGGAAGAGGAAATATACATGAAGCAACCTGAAGGCTTTGCAGTGAAGGGTAAGAAAGAACTGGTATGCAAGTTAAAGAAGTCTCTGTATGGGTTAAAATAGTCACCAAGGATGCGGTATCAGAAATTTGATACAGTTATACCGGGACTTGGCTTCACCAGAAGCAAAGAAGATCACTGTGTGTATTTTAAATTAATTGGTGACCATGTTATTTATCTGATCTTGTATGTGGATGATATGTTGCTGGTTGGAAACGACAAAAAAACTATCCAGGATTTGAAGACCCAATTGTCCTCCAAATTCGACATGAAAGATCTTGGTGTTGCAAACTATATTTTGGGCATGGAAATTAAAAGAGATCGGGCAAAGAGGATTCTCTGGTTAAACCAAAGGAAGTATGTCGAGACAATACTGCAAAGATTTAATATGCAGGATAGTAAACTGGTGAAGGTTCCTATTCCTGTAGGTTTGAATTTATCTGTTGAACAGTGTCCCAAGACACAAGAAGAGGAAGAGGACATGTCCCGTGTTCCATGTGCAAGTGCAGTCAGTAGCTTGATGTATGCAATGGTTTGTACTAGACTAGACATTGCACATGCAGTGGGAGTATTGAGCAGGTTTATGTCAAAACCAGGGAAGGAGCACTGGACAGTAGTGAAGCGAGTTTTCAGGTATTTTTGTGGCACTAGTGATTATGGTTTGTGCTACCAAGACTAGGATTGGACAAAGTGTTGGATATTCGTGGCTTTGTTGATGCAGACTGGGTTGGAGATCTGGATCAGAGAATATCTACAAGTGGGTATGTGTTTAACCCATTTGGAGGTGAGTCAGTTGGATGAGTAAGAAACAATCTGTAGTGGCACTATCAACTACAGAGGCAGAATACATGGCAACCACTCATGCAAGCAAGGAAGCAGTTTGGTTGCAGAGATTGTGTTCAAGTATGGGCTTAGTACAGGGAGATATAAGGATATATTGTGACAACCAAAGTGAAATTATCTTGGCAAGGAACCCTACATATCATTCAAAGACAAAGAACATTGATGTTCAGTATCACTTTGTGAGGGATATGATAGAAGACAAAAAGGTGTTGCTAGTAAAGGTGGACACTTTGAAGAATATTGCAGATGCATTAACAAAATTTGTGATCTGAGAAGTTCTCTTGGTGTAGAGGAACAATGGGTGTTGCAAGGTTGGATAAATGACTAAGGTCTCTTGTGGCCCCCTATGGAAAGAAAACAACAAGTGGGACAATGTTGGGTTGTGTTATATTCTTTCCACGACTAGCCCACGTAGTTAACTAGAGGGTTAGAGGGGGGGCATAGCCCCCCCTTTGTTGCATTGATTGTGTAGCGGGGGGGTGACAAGGGTTTTGAGGGGTGCAGGTAACCCCCCTCTATGGGGTTTGGGGCAGCGCCCCGGAATTTTTTATTTTGGACCCTATATTAGGTCGGGCGGACCTACCTATGGTTTTGTGCATGCTTTTTGCACATGGTTTTGGACGCGATGGTTTTCGATCCATGGTTTTGGACGCGATGGTTTTCGGTCCATGGTATTGGATGCTTCGACATGTGTAAATATGTATTGTAACATTGAAAGGAACATAATGAAAAATCAAGTTGGTAGTCCTGGTTTTGGGATCCAAGGGAAAATCTCTATGTATATGTGTTTTATGTGTTATGCTCTCGCATTGTTTATTTTCTGTGTTTTAGAATCCGTATGCAGGTAATTTTTGTACAGGGTTAAAACCTACAGAGGGAGAGTTAAGTTTGGTATGGATTGGGCTTATGGTTGAGCAGGGCTTGAGGATGAAGACGATCCAATCCGAGTGGACCAACTAAGGAGTTAGTACGACCCGAGGTCAGGTTGTAGGGTGACCAGCTAGGGTCAACAAGGTTTTGAGGTTAAGATTCTTCGTATTCTCTAAAGCGTTTTGGCTTATGTTTTGGCTGGACCAAGCCTTCATCTCAATGAATTATTGTACAATTTTTTTTAATAAAAGTAGAAGGTCAGAAGGTCACTTCCATTGAAATTTAGCATGTGTATGATGATGATATTTTCTTGAATATGATGTTCATGGTTTATGTTAATGGAATATTATGTTCTGTTGTTATTGCCTTATATTAAAGAGTTATAATATTCTACTACGTAGCTCATGATATAAAGATTATATAAGTAATCTTATTGTGACGCATATTTTGAGTGAAGTAGCTTTGTAATCCATGAGGCAAAGGTTGAACACATCAGTGCGACATGCTCAAGGGATCACGGTGCACCCAAAAGGTGCCTTGTGACCATGGGAGGCCCTAGGATCAATATAGTTGGTACCATAACATACTAATCATATCACAAGTGGTGTTGTTACTCAAAGTTGGTATCGAAAAAAGTGGTACTAGAAGAATAAAAATTGAAAGAAGATTGTAGAGACAATTTCTTTCTATTGTAGGTTATTGGGGGAAGGGGATTTTGTAATCAATTGTTAGGTGGGAAAATAGTTTTTGGCTATTGGTTCTTGGTACAAGTACAATTGAAGAATCCTTAAGTGAGCCTGACAAGATCACATGCATAAATAATTAGGTCACAATGGTGAACACTAGGTCTAATCCAGTGGACCGAGATGAGGTGGCTCTTTTTTAGAAGGTAAAATATGTCTGAATTGAAGCTTCTATGATTCATATTTTCTCAAGAAACTTTCTCTAGGTCAAATATATTGAGATGAATTTGGCACACATGGTTGAAGGAATGGAAGGCCACAGGAAGGAGTTCGAGGAAATTTGAGCATGGGTCCAAGATATTAAGAACACCATTGAGTCATGGTCTTACTCCATTGAATTTACAATGAAGCAAGCTCAAAAATAAGAGAGTTGAATCAAGGACTTGGAGGATCAGGTGAAGTCACTTGTGACACTTAGCAGAGACTAGGATGATACCAATATAGTATTGAAGCAAGTTGTAGGGCATAGTTCAGGCAATTCATCCATAAAGGTGAAGTTGAAAGAAATAGAGATATATTATGGGACAAGAAGTGCTAAGGTATTGGGGAAATGTTGTTGGGACATGGAATAGATGATGGAGAAAATGAAGGGTATTTCATAAGAGATAAAATTCAATGTAGAAACCATGTACCTCATAGGAAAAATGAAACTTTGATGGAGGATTAGAGTTGAGGACTTAGCAGTAGGTCACATCACAAACAAGATTGAGACATAAACAAAGCTGAAAGAGGCTTGTACCCATAGTTTAGACTAGGGAATCAAGAATGGGTAGCAAGGGATAGCCTAAGGGAGCTTAAGCACACTAGTAAGATCCAAACTTATATTAAGGAGTTCCTAGGTCTTATGTTGTAGCTTAGAGATATGCATGAGAAGGACAAGGTGTATGCCTTCATAAAAAATCTCTAGTCATGGAAAATAAAGGAAGTTATTTACCAGGGAGTTCAATCTCTTGCAACAACCATCACCATAGTAGAGAAACTTCTTGACTACTAAAAAGATGGTAAGGATAAGGAGGAGATGTGGAGTGATAAGAGAAAGAAGAAGGAGGACCGAGATAATGGGAAGACTTCTAAGGAAGGAAAATTGGAAGGTGTAGCCAAAGAGAATAAGCCCGTGTCTTGTTGGATATGTAAAGAGGGTCATTTGGCAAAGGAATTTCCTAGTCAAGTAGAAGATGACTGCTTTGGAGTAGTAAGATGCAACTAAGGTTGGAATATTTTAGGTAGTAGGTTCCTCATAAGAGTAGATATAAAACATGAATACAATAGTGAAGATGGCCACCATCTTCAAAAGTGAACAACAATTTTGTGTTCCTACATGCAGTGAGTTGAGAAGTAGTGATGTGGAGGACCCTCTCTCATGACATGTGGAAATCATGTCTACATTGAGAGACCTAGTATAGAAGTTGGAGAAGAGGAAAAGCAAAATGGAGAAGGCAAAGGAGATTAGGATGGAAAAAATGGTTCAGAGACGTGACTGAGGAGGGGTGCCCTTCATATGTTGAGGCCAAAGAAGAGGGTGGTACATTGACAATGAGCCCAATAGGATGGCCATGGGATCCATAGCTTGGGAGAATTTTTGAGGAAGGAGAGGGTAGCATAGGGTCATGTCTTCCTTTGTTGACTTACATGACGAGGAAGTATGAAGTGATTCTTCTAGGAGATTATATGGGAAATGCAGGTGGAGGTCACCATGACCAACACTCCTATTCATCTCAATGAGCTATGAGGAGGTGGTTTGCTATTACAATTAGATGGTAAGCCTAGATTATGAGGGTAGCTAGGGTGGTGCCTCTACAGTAGAAAATTAGTGGAATCGAGACGATTTGAGATCAAGTATGTTGCACGTGAGACATGAGTTCTTATGGATCTTGGTGTGATAATCATATTAGCTACTTGATTAGTCGAGCCTCATGTGGGGATCCAACATATTCCAATATGCAAGAGTGATTCTAGAGATGTAGTAAGAGATATCATTTGAAGATACTTCATCATGATGACAATATCTAGTGGAATATGATTAGAGGGTTGTAATTGAACTATTGGCAAGACGACAATAACTTTGAGTGAGGGAGGACATCAAGCACTGGAGTTGGGTGTGGCTTTAACCAAGGTGAGAAACATGGGAGACATCCAAATCACATGATTTGCATTGAATATATCACAATAAATGCGATGAAAGAGGATGTTGGGTGAGAGCGCACCAACATGAGGTGTCAAAAAATTGCCACTTGGGGTTTCAATTAGGCACGTGTGGGAAACTTGGTAAAACTATAGAGGTGAGTGAGAAAGCACCTAGCTTGGATTATTTATGGGTGATGAGGCCTAGGATGACACCATGAGTAGCAACATCAACGCCCCAAGACATGGAATAAAACACCTTGTTGATGCTTGGAAATGACCAAGCCAACATTAATAGATCGCCTAGTCAGGGCCTTAATTAGACTCTTTTCCATTTGGAATGGTGATTTTGACTAGTATGTGGGCTTGGTTGCCACCTAAAGGATTTTTCCAAAAATGGACACTTTCTAATATGATTTTCAAATTTTAAACGCAATCTAAGCTAATGTGTAAATAATAGAGATAAAATTAATCTATCTCGATCAAGAGAGGGAACAATCCCACTCTCAACCAAGAGCAAGGTGAAAGGACGTGATCTAAATCAAAGATAAGGGTGAGCCAAGGAATCATAAATACATTTCATATGATTACAAAAGTTAGAAACACATGTGCATATGTAGTTATCTAATAAGTAATTACCATACCTTCGTACACACATACTTAGATTCAAATACTAATGAATGGATTCAAGATCAAATATACCAATGCATCATTGAAACAATTCACTTGACACAAAAAAAATAGAGCAAATACAAGCATGCAATCAGGTTGTGTTGTAGCATACAACAACCCCCCATTTTTACTTAGTTTCTAATAAATAATAGGGACACTTTTTTATTTTACTTAGTTTTCCAATTTAAAGTATTTTGTTTTTATTCAATAAAAGACAATAGGGAAATATGTTTATAAGTGCACTTGAAAGGATTCTCATAAAACGTAAGTTAGAGTCATTTATCAGAATGAATCATCGAAACTCCCTTATGAGAGGTAAATTTTAAAAGTGTTACGAAATACTAAAGTTCCGATGGGCCCAATATCGAAGTTCCCTTTACACTTATGGGTCATTTGTTATCGGGGCCTCTTTATTTCGTAAGCTTTATTAATATAGAGTTACGAAAACTTTAACTCTGAAATACGACCCTGATGCTTAGGCTTTGGAGGCATTTATATATCAGAACCTTCTTAAAAAAAATGTTATGGTTTCCCATTATATTACATATTAGATTTAAAGGTGATTTGAATGCGTCTCGAAAGCATAAATGATTTGCATTTATTTCACTTTGATATTATCAATTCATTCCAAAAAGGGATTTCTTATTGTAAATTTATTTTCACCAGCATTAATTTGTTAATAATTATTGTTTCTGCTAAGTTCATGTGCCTGTCTCTTATAATTAAACTTTGATTCTCGGAAATACAAAGAAATGAATAAGGGAGGCCAGGCTAAAAAGAAGGTTCCTTTGCAACAATCTTCCGGTCCAATTGCAGAAGACATAGATGAAAAGAATTCGGGAGTTGGACTATTCTCTGATACAATATGCACCAAAGAGATTTGAATTTCTTCATGGGAAGCAATTTATCATCATTTTCAGGATGAGAATCCCAGGGTTACTTAGAGAACGGTTACAATAGATAAAGTGTCTCGATTTCAGAAGCTACTCCTAGAGACGCTGGAAATTATTTCTTTCATAGGATTGCAGCCATGCCACGACTACTTCCTTATACATATATGGTCTGTTGGGATGTGGATAATTTTAACATTTCCAACAAGAAAATTCACACTAGCAATGGCACACTTATTGGGTCTTTTTCCGGCAATGATTTGCAAAGAATGTATCACCTACCCAATCCATAATATAGATACAACAAAGCATATGTAGAAGCTTTCATAAAGGAGAAAGGACACCCATTAGAACAAAATGGATCTTAGAGAAAGGACCCAAATAAACATAAAGTAGAGGAAAGGGGTAAGTATTCAGTTGATTCTCTTGTCGGTCCATTTTCCAAAGTCACTATTATGTTGTGTTAGTCACATGCACTACCCAATGTGTCAAAATTCCCCCATGATTGGGTACCTCTTATAAATGGAGCCTCAAAGGGATATATATTTTATTGGACTACTTTATTGTCTGATAATTTGGCTACACATATTATAGATTTTAGAAAGGGTCACAGAATTTCTGAGAATAAAATTTCTCCTTTCTCTATCTCTGCCTACATAATGGATTCCTTATGTTTTTCAATGGATATTCCTTCCATGGGTTAGAAATGGACTCAACAAGATATGAAGCCCATACATATTTATCATGATATCCTCTGGGAATCTAAATATCAGGAGCATTTTTATCAAATTTTTCACAGAGTCATACTTCTAATCTATAAAGCCATTTTTGGGTCCAAACCACCTCAGATGTTTTGGGAGGCTAAATATGCCCTTTAGAGGGTTGGGAATTGGTTCAAAGAGGAACCATTCACTTATGTAAGATTTTATGGTAGTCTCTCCCATCCTCATGTCTTACCCTTGTTCATCCTAGATAAGATTTTAAGTATAGAAATTGCATATCAAACAGTAGGATATGGCATTCCTAAGACATTAAAGGAGTCAAATAAAAGGATGTGGCCATCTTTTCCTACTAGATTTGGTATATTTTACTTAGCAAACTATTGCCATGTAGAGAAGGAAATTCTAGCTATTCAAGACTTTAATATACCTATTGTCCCCAACATGCAATATGATCATGTTTTTGTAGTAAAGAATTTCATTGCTTCTCAAATTCTCAAGCAATTTGTCCCTGAACCAAATAAACTAGATGATTTGCTTGAATGGTCCTCTACCTACTCTACAGTTTTATTGAAAGGGGAAGAACAATTAATCCTGAAGAAAAAAGTCAATTTTCTCAATATCACAGTTCTTGGATAGCTAATATTCCCTTACAATTGCCTTCAGAACAACTGCCTGTATCTACAACTCAACCAAAGATTTCTACATAAAAATATGTGCTTCCTAAGACTCATCCAGAGGTTGTTGTTATTTCTTATCCTCCTCGGACTGATGAATTTATACTTAATTATGAATTGAATGAACCATGGAATGAATTTAATATGACTTTAAATCCCAAGAGTACAACCCAGAATCTAGTTTCTACTTCTTCACAACAACAAAAATATTCATGGGAGTACTAGGAAGAATGAACAGAAGAACAAATAAAAAAAAAAAAAAATGTTGTAATATCTTCTATTCTAGATAAGAAGGATGATGAGGTTATTCCTGCTTTTCCCACCTCCAAAGTGATCCTAAATGTGGAAGAGATTCCTTCTTCTAGACATTTTTTGTAATCCTCATCATAAAATTGTGGTAAAAAGAGGAAGGAAAAAGAGAAGTTTGGATTAGTCTCAATCATTGATTTCTGATAAGGCCTCTTCCTTCGAAGTCATGGAGAGGATCTACTACAACACCGACATATGAGTTGGGGGAATTGGCTCAATTCATCAGTGCTTATGCATCAGTTGTCATTGATAAATCCATGGAAGTCTAGGAACTTCTGAAGAAGAAATAAGAAAGAATTACCTTGCTTGAGAAACCTCATGAGGTTGAGAAACAAAAAATAAATTAATAGTGGCAAAATCAAGTGACAGAGTTGCAGCAAAAGCTTGATTCCCTGTAAATTCAACATGATAAAGAGATGCAAATGAAAGATGATCAGATCAAGGGAATGCAACAGAGAATTGAACAAATACATGCTAATCCCCAACTACCAGAGTTCAAGAAGGAAGCCAAAGAACTAAATTATTTATTAAAATTTAACATAAAAAAAAAAATTGCAATAAGCTTACAACAATTCAAGATCAGTGTAAAATTGCAAACTCTCTGACTGATCAATTGTCTGACATGAAAAATTATTTTGAGGAAGTAAATGAACAACTTTATGATTTCCTGAATTGGTAATAAAGTGTTGAAGGCAAAGCTGCAAACCTGCCTAAAATGGATGAAACTCAAAAAATCATAATCTTTAGAGAATGGGAAATCAAAATGAAGCACATAGAAGTTGTTGTGCATGAAGCTCGGGATACTTCCAATTCAATCATAGAAATGGTCAACGATACATTGTTGCAATCAAATCTCATTCCCAACTGTTCTAAAGATTCATTGCGAGATGCCAAGATATTATTGAAGGCTTGGCAGGAACATAGTGCAACAATGGAAGAAAGGATTGAATATTTATCTAAGTTGGATCTAGAGCATCATTGGCAGTTCTTGGTCAAGCCACATATTCAATGGCTAGTTCTCTGATGTCTCTCAAATGCCACTTATCATATGCTTCCATCATTAAATACTGCTATTTTTACAATTCATATGAGGATTAAAGCCAGACACCTTACAAAACTCATAATCTTGTCGGATATCTATAGGTTTCGACATATAACTGTTGGACATTCTTCTTCCTAAGATTGGGAAGTTGAGCAACTATTTCCCTATTTTCCTATTATTATTTTTTTATGTTGAAGAAGTTTTAGAATAGTTTATTTTTATCTTTTGTATGTGAAACTATAAATTCCCTCTCCGAGATAGAGAATGGGTTCTGAATTTTTGGAAGAACGGACTTAAATTGCACTATTGTATTTAAGTTTTTCTTAATAATAAGCTAAACCACCTGCATTTCCACGATGAGTGGAGCTATAATGTATTGGGTACTACAATCCTATTTATTTGTGTATTTGCTTTGAGTGGAATTGTGTATATGTGTAAATCAATCTTTCATGGTCGCTATTGACATTCTTGATTGAAATTTTCTTTGTATTGTGAGCAACGAGATCTCAAGCATATGTGATGTTATATCAAATTAATTTAATTAAATTATTTTTCTTTAATTGTGTTAATATCATGATTGCATAATGATCTATATTATGGTGTTAATTGTGAGATCTTTGTAGCACATATGTCATCAACTTACCCGGGTATAATAAGTAGTTTATGGTAGTTCTTATTTTAGTTATCAATACATGTTAGAATACATTATCACCTTCATCTCACACTATATAATTTTTTCTAAGGGAAACTGGTCCCATAATTCCAGTCGAATCCACCATTCCAAATGGAAAAGGGTATGATTTAAGATCTCGACATGGTGGTTTTCCCCAATGTTGATGAAGTCATTTAGGACCATCAATAGGTTGTTAAACAATTATCAACCAATACATACAAGTCTACTTGAATTCATGATTCAATTCTAACCTCAGTCTGACCAACCAAGAAAGTAAAATTTCCATTAGTTTTAAATGAGCTTGTATTTTAATGAATTAAGAATAATGCATAACTCATAAACACATACTTATCTAGGGTAGAAAATAAATCAAAATTGAATATGTTTATAGGTAGTTAACCAGTCTTCCGATTTGGACAATAGTGTACACAAATGAAATCTGATTACAAGCTTATGATTGTAAAAGATTCTATGGATGACTCATGATAGCATAAGCTCCTCCAAGATACAACATATTTCCTTTGGTCTAGTCCTATAAACTTCCAATTTCCTTTAAGGAAAATATTCAACAATAGTGCAAAAGCTTCTTTGTTCTTCAGAAATTGGAACCCTGGTTCACTCTACAAATCTTCTTTTTATAATGATCTTATTCAATTTCCAGTAGAAGTATGTTTTCTCATCCCTCTTTGAAGATTCATTTTTTACTTTTAGAGGCTAAGAGATCATTTTTTCCAATTCTCAAATTCTCATTAACCAATCTTGAGACTCCAGATGGTAATTCCCCTCCAAAATCTCTACAAAATATTCACAAAATTATCATTAAAAACATATTACAAATCAAAGCAAAACTCAAATAAAAAAAACATTCAAAATTAATCATCCTAAGAAAATTAAATTAAATTACAAATAAATATCTAAATTTGAGCCCAAACCATTTATGTTGTTTCATTCTTGACAAATAGATTGAATTGAGGGATCTCGGTATGTTACAATTTCTTATCCCCTTTTCAACATAAATTTGGGGCATTTAACTTGTATATTTTCCAAAATAAACAATCCTAAATTGTTCTCCTTGATCTCATATTTCCAACTAGGTATTATGGGCATGATTTCGTGCCCCATTGTTTGAGATATGGCCTCTAGAAGTTAGATTCCTATAACTACTCATAAATTGGCATGTACATTATGTAGAAAATCCTATAGATTCACAAGTTCATGTAATCTACTAAAACTAGAGACAAGAATCTACTTCTACTCTTTACAGCGGAATCCCATAAACATCGAGAAAAACATAATCAATAGAGGAAGAGAATCAAAGGCACATAACACAATAAATATCTAGGGAAAGCCAGAGCTCAAAACCCCACTATCTGTTTTGTATTAATCCAGAAAATCAAGATAAAAGTACAATGCTTGTTCTCTCTAGAACAATCTCAGAACTCAACAAATTCAATATCCAACTCATAAGCAAGCTCAAGGCCAAAGTTTAGCCTCTTCACAAGCTCTCCAAGTCTCTATTCCAGTGTGTAATTCCTATGGATGATAGCATGTATTTAAAGTGAAATAAAGCCTCTAAACTACGCAATCCCTCAAGGGTCAGTTCTTGAATGCATGCACTATCAGTGCAACTTAGAAAATCTAAAATAAATAGTACATTGTCCTTGCATTGTAGTCTCAACTGGGTCTTTCTCATAATCTACATGCATGAGTTTCTGATGAGTAAATATTCAGTTAACTGGAGTAGCACTAGTGGAGTTGATTAGTGACCCCACTGACTGTTAACTCACAATTAGTTCTCTCAATCAGTTTGAGAACTAATTTAATTGAATTGACTCATGAAACTGAGTCTTCTATTTTACAACGCACAATTAACTCACACTGGACTCGTACAAAGTAGGGAGAACATGCACATGATGACAATAAGACTTCCAACTCTAATTTTCTAAGCTAAGTAAGTTTAATAAACTTAATTAACTAATTTTAATTTTCTATGAGAATATAGTTTGAATTTAATTCACAGCTTAATTCAAGGACAAATTAAACTGGAATTTCTTATTGCCATTTCTCAACACTCCCTCTCAACAAGAAATGTATTATCAACTACCTCGATCCTATCTCTGTGAAACTCGAATTTACATGTTGACAATGCCTTTGTCAGATGTTATCATCTTGCTCCTCTATGGGAATGTAATCTAACAACATGATTTGCTTCAATACACAATCTTTGAGATGATGATACCAGATATCAATATGTTTGAATCAATCATGAAAGATTGGATTTTTAGAGTGTTTGATACAACTCTGATTATCACAATAAATCACTGTTGGATCCATCTGTTGACCAAACAAACCAACCAGGATCTTCCTCATCAAGATAGCCTCACATGTTTCCTAACATGCAGCCATGTACTCTACATTTTCCGAAATGAGTGCAACCAATCTCTGTTTCTTATTGTACCAAGAAACTTTCACTGACCCAATACTAAAGATCCCACCTGATGTGCTCTTCCTATCGGAAGGACTCCCTACCTAATCTGCATCGGTGAAGCCTTGAAGCTTCACTCCCTGTGTACATTTGTACCATAAACCAAACTGAGAAGTGCCTCTGAGGTATCTCAATACATGCTTTTTCACCTTCCAATACAACTTGGTAGGCCTAACCATCGCTTGACTAAGCTAGTTAACTGCATAGCACATATCTAGTCGTGTGTTCACCAAGTACATGAGTGAACCCACAAGCTGCCTATAAACAATAGCTTCCACTACTTCCCCTGAAGTAGCATCCTCCTTCCTTCAGTTACCAGCTAGATGAGTCTCCATGGGTTTACTACTCTCCATGTGGAATCTCCTATGTATCTCGTTGGTATACTTGCCCTGAGATACAAAAAACTCCCCATCTCTCTGTCATACCTCCATGCCAAGAAAGTAATGCATGAGCCCCATGTCCTTCATCTCAAACTCTCTTGCAAGGTCCTATTTGCAAGATTTGATGAGCTTCTCAGCAACTATCAGTATAAGATCATCTACATAAAGTACAATGATCAATAGCTTACCTTCCACCACTATGTGATACAGGTTAGCATTTGCTTCACTCTTCGTGAAGCCCAACCTATTGAAGTAGCTATCTATCCTGGTGTACCATGAATGGGGTGCTTGCTTCAACCCATACAACGCTCTCTTGATTCAGAACACATGCAACTCACGGTCCAAGGTTTCAAAACCTTCGGGCTGCTCTATGTACACCTCTTCCTCAAGCATGCCATTGAGGAAGGAAATCTTCACATCCATATGATGGATCTTTCAACCCATGTGTGCTGATAATGCTAAAATAGATCTGATTGACGAGTACCTTGCAACAAGAGAAAATGTCTCATCATAGTCAATCCCCTCTACCTATGAAAATCCAAGGGCCACAAATTTGGCCTTATGCTTCTCCACACTACCATCTGCAGCCTGATTTACCTTGTAAAGCCAACAGGAGCTCACAACTAACTTGTCCTTCGGTCTCGGGACCACATCCCAAACATTGTTTCGAACTATGGAGTCATAATCCTCCACCATCGCATCAACCCAAACCAGTTGTTGCACTTCTTCCTGAAAGGAAGATGGCTCTGTCACAACACATGCACCAATAAGTGTCATGTATCTAGTGTACCTCTCTGGTGACCTCCTCTATTTGTGCTAAGAAGAGGGTGCTCCCACATTCTCCTGTGCATCATCCAACGATCTGTCAGCCTCTCTAGTGCACTTTCTTCGCTCTCTGGAAGACTCTGCCTGAGTAGATGTCTCCACTCTCTAAACCACTGCATTTGGCTACTCCACATCAATCAGAGGCCCCTCAATATTAGGAGCTAAAATTTCCTCATCCGCATGTAGCTCAATCTCCCTCTCAAGGGATGCTTGCATGACCTTCTCCTCATCGAACCTAATATCCCTGCGAACCACTGTCATCCGACTAGTCAGCATGTACACCTAATAGTTCTGGGGTGTATTAGTGTACCCCACAAAGATCCCCAACTCTGATGTTGCCTCAAGATTCTTCTGTGCATATTTGGTCACATGGCAATAAACTGATGGCCCAAAAATCCTGAAGTGACCAACATATGGCCTCTTACTAGAATAAGCCTCCTCTAGTGTCTTCATGTCAAGTATTTGATGTGGGCTATGGTTCTAAACATAAAACGTTGTGTTGCATGCCTCAACCCACAAGTGTAGTGGTAGTCCCTGATCATGCAACATCGCCCTTGGTTCCCTTACTATGCTCATGTTCTTCCTCTCGGCAACCCCATTCTTTTTAGGGTTATGGGGTGTCGTTAACTCTTGTTTAATCCCTTCCACTGCACAGAAGTTCTTAAACTCTTTGGTGACATACTCACCACCATTATCACTTTGTAGAGCTTTAACCTTCTTGCCAAAATCTTTCTCTACCAATTGTTTGAACTCACAAAACTTTGTGAAAGTTTGATCCTTTCTCTCCATAAAAAATACCCAACATCTACGAGAATAGTCATCAAAAAATATAACATAATACCTGTGTTTGGCCGTGGATGTTGTCGAGAATAGTCCATACACATCTGAATGGACTCTCTCCAGAATAGACTCTGCTTGACTGTCTCCGTCTCCAAAGGAAGAGTTGGTATATTTTCCCAAAGTACAACCCTTGCATGTATCAACTTGCTCAAGCCTTCGGGAATACCGATAGAGATTTTCTACAATATCTTCAAAGACCCATGATGCAAGTGGCCCAATCGCCTGTGCCACAACTCGCCGATGTCTCGGCTCAACATATTTTCCGCTTTTGAACTCAAAGCATCACAATCCTCTACCTCTATCTTATAGAGATTCTGAACTCAAATCCCTATCTTCTTTACTTGACCCGTGGCTATGTGTCGAAGGAACGTCTTTCCTTTCGAAAATATCACATCATAGCCTATATCCTCAAGCATGGCAACAGACACCAAGTTCTTCGTCAATCTAGGTACATGCATAACATTCTTCAAGGTGAGTGGAGTTGCATGCTCCCTCTAAAAAGTAATAGTGCCCACACTAGTAACACTATATTTACCGTCATCACCCATCTCAATATGCATCTTGAGATCTTTCTCCTCCAGTTCATTGAATAACTCTTTGTCGCCAGTCATGTGGAAAGAAGCTCCATTGTCTAAGTACCAGACACTTCCTATCATTGAAGACACCATGCATGCAATGAGGGAAAAGTCCAATTCGAATTGGGAAGCCAAAGCCTCACCTACCGCTCCTCTTGAGGACTTATCCTTGGACTTCTTCAATGAATAGTTTATAGCAAAGTGACCCATCTTGTGACAATGAAATCATTTAACATTCGTCATGTCCTTCTTCTTACCTCCATGATAAGAATCTAATTTGGAATGGGAAATTTTACCTTTCCCCTTCCTCACCTTAATCACTAAGGCACAGTTGTCTTCATCATCAATCTTTAATCAAGAGCCATCCCTGGTGTTCCTCCTGATCTCATCCTGCATCAAATCTGACCATATCCATTCCCAATCTGGCAGCGTCTCCCAACCATTGACAGAGTCCTGATAACTATGCCAACTCTTTAGGAGTCCAAGAAGAGAAAGACTCACCATATCCTCCTCGGAAACTGTGATTCCAACACTTCCAAGTTCATCCCGACATTGAGTGAACTTGATCAAGTACTTTGGAATCGTCCCACCTTTCTTCATCTTGATTTTACGAAGTTTATCCTTTAATGCCAACTTCCTTTGATCACTGCTATCTTGATATAAGTTCATCAATGTTTTCCACACAGCTTACGGGGTTTCCTATCCATGGAGACTCGAGACAATATGATCTCAAACTCCCTCAAGGATTATCTTTCTTCCCTTCGCCACACACTTCTTCCACTCGGCCAAGTTCTATGCATCAATAGCTGCTGGCTTAGGAATTGCTTGTTCAACAAATTCCTTCAAGCCATTGTACTCTAGCACAACCTCAATCTGATCCCTCCAGGCTATGAAATTTGAGTTGCCTTCCACGGCATACTCAAGCCTCAACCCATGGAACGCCATCTGTTGATCCTGAAGTATGTATTTCAAATTTGACTTTCACCTATAACCCAGAAACTCAAAACTTCGAAATCTCCTCTAGTATATTTTTCTCAGCTCCTATACCATGTAGAAAATAATGTAGATTCACAAGCTCATGTAATCTACTAAAACAAGAGACAAGAATCTACTTATACTCTTTACAACGGAAGCCCATAAACATCGAGCAAACGATAATCAATACAGGAAGAGAATCAAAGGCACATAACAAAATAAATATCTGGGAAAGCCACAGCTCAAAACCCCACTATGTGTTTTGTATTAATCCGGAAAATCAAGATTAAATTACAATTCTTGTTCTCTCTAGAACAATCCCAACACTCAGCAAATTCAATATCCAACTCATAAGCAAGCTCAAGGCCAAATCTTAGCCTCTTTACAAGCTCTCCAAGTCTCTATTCCAATGCGTAATTCCAATGGAGGATAGCTTGTATTTAAAGGGAAATAAAGCCTCTAAAAACTACGCAATCCTCAAGGGTCAGTTCCTGAATGCATGCACTATCAATGCAACTTAGAAAAATCTAAAACAAATAGTACATTGTCCCTGCACTCTAGTCTCAATTGGGTCTTTCTCATAATCGACATGCATGAGTTTCTGATGAGTAAATATTTAGTTAACTAGAGTAGCACTGGTGGAGTTCATTGGTGACACCACTAGCTGTTAACTCATTATTAGTTCTCTCAAACAGTTTGAGAACTAATTTAACTGAATTGACTCATGAAACTGAGTCTTCTATTTTACAACTCACAATTAACTCACACTGGACTCCTACAAAGTAGGGAGAACATACACGTGATGACAGAAAGACTTCCAACTCGAATTTCTTAAGTTAAGTAAGTTTAATAAACTTAATTAACTAATTTTAAGTTGCTATGAGAATAAAATTTGAATTTAATTCACAGTTCAATTCAAGGACAAACTAAACTGGAATTTCATGTTTCCAATTCTCAACACATTATAGCGATTGATTAGTGCATTATGTCAGTCAATTAAAAATCCCAAGTTTTAATCCCATAGGCATGGATGAAAGTGATTGCTTTGGTATTTATATAATTTTATGATTTCATAGTAGTTTGTGTGAGAAATAAGAAGAACATGGTGGAGGGAGTGCATGATAACATTTTACCCGACATACATTGCATTAAACCTTAGTGAATTCGTATGATGAGTAAGTGGAGTCCAATTTCGAGGAGTGGAGGCTTAGGTGTAATACGAGGTGGAGTAACCTTACACGAAGAAAAAAACCCAAGCATATGTGGAAGTGTTAGGTGGAATAGAGGTGACATAAATAAATATAAAAATAGAACTCTCTCTCTCTCTCTCTCTCTCTCTCTATATATATATATATATAGATAGAGAGAGAGAGAGAGAGAGAGCTTCCTCCCCTCCATCACCAACCATTGTTAATGAAAATATTGGTGAGATTATATTAAACCCAAGCTGATAAACTAGAGTTGAGATATGACTTGGTGGTAATAAACCATAATTAAGAAATGGTAATATGGTGCTAATCCTTGGTTAATCCATGCTAGGTCGACGATAATCTATGGTTAACCCAATTGGATTTACATGGAGTGTGGGGTGAAATGGTGAGGTGTAATTACAAGTAATATAATAATAAATATGTATGCCCTCCCGCTTCACTACCATGCAAATTCATAAAGAAAAAAACTTAGGATAATGTAGGATAAATCCCCAATGTCATTGTGCCAAAACAACACATCAAGAACAAACATAAATATGGTGAGAACCCTATGGTAGGATGGAAAATTTCCCATCTCAAAATGGAAAAAATCATTTATGTTCGTGCCCAATGCCTCCCATCAATTGGCGTTGAGATTTGTAAATAGAGACTTGCAAGAACTAATAGAACCTGATAGGCACAAATAGGAAAGTTCTTGTCACATAATGATAAAATATGCATTTATGCCCCCCGTAAAAAACACCAAGAAAGAAAATTAAACCCGACAAAAACCAAGCGATGGGACCCACCTATTGATGTGGTATTAGTGCTAACATGGAAACATCGTAGAGGTGCCACATGGAAACGATGTGAAAAATAAAACTTGTGTCATTTAAATGAGATGCATGTGTTGCATGGAAAAACGTGCTTGAATGTTGATGTGGCTAGGATGCAGTGATACATGGTGGTGACGTGGAAGTGCTAGTGATAATTTTTTTCCAAGTTAACACTGCCACGTCAGTATCCCAACTCATCAAAACAGTGAAAAAAACATGACACTTCAAAAGGTCATAACATTTGATCCATGAATTGAAATAAAGAAAATTTTATATCATCGAAAATATCTTGGAGAGATAAAGATGATGGAAATGTCAGAAATTACAAATAGTGAAACCCAAAAGTCACTAAAAATAACAAACCAAATGCAAACCAAGGAAAAATTTCTAAAATTTATAGAGGGGTTCCTTTGTTTTCAAGAAAAAATAAGGGGAGTTGTTGAAGCCTCAACAAATGACAAGACACTGGGATGAAGCAATTATCTGTAGTTATTAATAAAATGGAGCTTCCATCTAATAAAGAGAAAATGATAAGTTTCACGAGATTCTCAAACATCACACTAACTTGTATGGGTTCCACATAAGATAAGTAAATAATATGAATTCTAAAGGTTAGAGTACTTGATATCTACTCAATTTCAAAAAAAAAAAAAAACAATTCTAGAAAATATGGGAGATTGATTTTATATTCTTTCGGTACTATTGAATAGAAAAGGTATATCTATGGAGTTTTATGATCAACAAACATCCATTATGCATATAATGTATCCATTTTTCCCGACATTGCTTCGATGTTCATGAGCATCCATATCCCCAATGAAGGTGTCTCGGTACTATACAAACATAGCCCCACTTCCAATAAGAATCCATAGCCCCAACAGGTTTATTTGTGCTTCCCACACTTTGTAGTTCTTTCATCTCTTGTATTTAGTTCCACCCTTTAGATTTGATTGATTGAAAATTGCAATATGTAATTGGGTGAAGAGAGCAAGGTGGTATGAGATATTTTATTACATATTTTGAAGGAAATAGATGTAATACTTTACAAGTTTGACTCGAAAATATTTCCCTTATTCTACAAATGTAGAGGATTTAAATGTGGTGTATAAGGGTTAGGATTCAAAGTGAAAGACTAAGATAGATTCATTCCTCTATAAAAAAAGAACCATAGTATTTGAAACATGTCCTATTGTTCCTCCATAGTCACTAGGGCCATGCAGGAGAATGGAAACTTGATAAATATGCTTTTAGATAAATAAAACCCATTTATAATGATAGAGTATAGATTCCTTTGGCCACAAATTTAAATTACCTCAAAGAGATTCCCATATAAAACTTTGAACATGAAATCAAAATCCAAATGAAATCAAAAGTGAAGCAAACAAACTATACATAAACTCAAAGGACTATGAAGACCAAAGCCATAAGAAATCTTGTAAACTGTGAAATAAAAACAACTCTTTGAAAGCATGGAAAAGAAAGAAAAAGCAATGAAAAGGTGAAAAACAAACTCTTAATAAACAATATCTTGACAAGACAAAAGGTGTGAAGAGATTTCTTAACATGGAAATGATAAAGTCCATTCTTCATAGATTAATACATCCTTTCTTTTATGTTAAGTTTGCGATAAATTTGTCTTGCATGGTATATTGTTAATCAAGCTTTATTCTAGCCTAAACTAAATGTGCAATTATGACTATAAATTTCTAACATAAGAGCCTCAAAATACTCTTGCTTCATGATCAAACCAATTTCATTAAAAATTTACTACTCAAGTCTTTATAATTAAAAGTTAACGATGAGACAAATGTTGGAAGAAAACATGAGCAAGATGATAGAAAGGAGACAATAAAAGTTAAATTGTCTTCCCTCAATGCATTTTGATGATAGTCCATTTCCTGTCTTGAATGTCTTCATAACTTCATTATTCAAGTGAGTGAAAGAAAAATAATATAAATTAAACTACTAAAAATATTCTAATCTGCAAAGATGACCAAAACTAGGTATAATCAAACTTCCATTGGAGCCAATAATGTAAATGTAACCCTGCAAACATATGTACATAAGAAATATGGAACATAAATTCAATCAAAAGTAAACAATATAAGGGAATATTAACAATATCTACACCTATATTAAATATGATTAATGAATGACCTTATTATTTACATGGAATTTTTCTCAAAAATATTCCTCCATCCACATCTAAATTCTATCGTGAAAGTCAATATGGTAAACAAGAGACTATCGAGAGAAAAACATAGTTAGATGGGAGAATTGTTGATCAATTTGGACAAAGGTGTTAATGTTGGTCACATTTACAACAAACAACATATTAACATTGTTATAACATTAAAACTTCTTCATAAATGATCCTTCCACCCATCTTTTGATCGAACCATCAAGATCAAGTTGGAGTTTTTTTAAATATTTCAAAGTATTCATGGATGGATGGCATAGCTGGGGAGAGTCACATGGTACAATATCAAGTAGTAGAGCTATAGAATTATGATTACGGTTAATTCCAAAAGACAGATCGGGATGATGAGGCATAATTGATGTTTGAAATGGCACTGCTTTATTACCTTAATAATCCTTTGGTACTCATTTCTCAAATTACCTTCCATTTGGAGATCATTAGCTGATTTGAATGATGTATATTTCTCCAACTCATAAGGAAAGTTACCAATGCTCGAGTGCTAAATAAAAATAGTTAAAAATGAATTTATGTTATTATAAATAAACCATTATTACAAGACAATGGAAACTTATTTGTAGAATTTTTTTTTCACAAGTATCACTGAAGTTGTGACAATTAAGATTAGTACTATAATCTACTTGTGAAAAATGCTCAAGATCATCACAAGGTTTAACACAAACTTGATATATAACTTTAGAGTCATATATGGGAATGTATATTTCTTCTTCAAAATTAAAATCATTTTTATTTTTATTTTTAGAAGATAGAAGTTAAGGGTCTGTTATCACTCCTCCGGATATCCAAGGTTGAGGAAGAGTCCAGTTGAGGTAACCACAGACCAATCTTTTGACTTGGTAGCTAGCCCTACCAAGCCGAAGATGGCTCTCTCCAAAGGATCACAACCCAAAAGGGATGGATGGATTAGGGTTTTAGGCTAGATATGGTAGCTCAGGGTTTCAATTTGATTTGATTGGGGTATTCATTGGATGAGTGAATTACGTCAGAGAGTGAACTAGGTCAAGGAAAAAGAAAATCAGAATTGCAGACATCTAATGGGGCAAGGTAGGCAAGTTACTTTAACACTTTGTAGTATATTGATGAAATGGTTTAGACTGATGAGGTGCTAAAAAGAGCATGGAAATCATGAATTCTTTTTAAACTGAAGAAATGAAACACATTTATCAATATACTACAAAGTGTTAAAGTAACTTGCCTACATTTCCCCATGAGATGTTTGCAATTCTGATTTTCTTTTGCCTTGACCTAGTTCACTCTGTGACCTAATTCACTCATCTAGTGACTACCCCAATCAAATCAAATTAAAACCCTGAGCTACCATATCTAGCCTAAAAACCTAATCCATCTAGCTCTTTTGGGTTGTGATCCTTTGGAGAGAGCCCTCTCCAGCTTGGTAGAGCTAGCTACCAAGTCAAAAGATTGGTCTATGGTTACCTCTGCTAGACTCTTCCTCAGCCTTGGAGATCCGAAGGAGTGATAACATACTAGCGCTATTGTCGGGGGTGTACGACTAGTTTTCATTGGAATTTGGTCCTCTGGATGATGGGACTAAGTTTCATAAATGCGGATTCCATAATGGCAGTGTCAAGGGTGTAGAGTTGACTTCAAGGAGACAAACAAGACAAAATTACGCATCCTAATCCAGCTAATTTAGTCAAAGATATTCATAGCTTGTGTAAAAAGCGAAGAATGTTACAAATCACAAGTTCAATCAGATTTCATTCCATTGGTAAGTTTTTGATTGTTACCAATTTAAATTTCTCTATTAGAGACTTTCCTTCGCTGTGAAATTTGAAGATATCTTTGTTCCTCCCAAAGTCTCAGGTTTTTTACTTCACATAGACTTTGACCTTGTTAAGATACTGGCTCCAAAAATATATACCAAGTCAAACCTTGACCCAAATGCTCCTTCTCCGATTGATGATCCTGAAAGATTATTAAGAAATCCTAAAGTCCCTTTCCCCGAGACTGAAAGCACAAAATTGGAAAGGACCACCTCCTTGCCAGATCAGATACTCAGTATTGAGATATTCCTTTTGACATTAAATTTTACCTATCCCTATTTCGTTTGAAGTCTGAGTCTTGTCTTACAGAGGAAGTATTTGATCCCATAAATTTTGATTCATACCTACCTACTTCAAAGTCTTTGTTTAATCAACCTTCTGCTACATCAGAATCTTCACAACTTGAGCACGAGGTTTGGTCTAATTTTGAGAAACTTCAAAGCCCAGCCAGTCAATTACAAATTACAACGGAAAAAGCCTATATTCAGTATCAACTTGAAATCTTATCTTCTACCATACCCCCTACTGTACCTCCAAAAACAACTGCATCAACACCTCCATCTCCATCCTAGCCAACTCAACCCATTGTAGTTCCCATTCACCATCCCCCAGCAGTCATGGCAAGATTTTCACCCTTAGTATTACCTGGTCAGTTGGCAGCTTTACCTCAGACCTATGGCCAGAGACTTCCTCTTTTTGATGGCAGCCTGGGAGTCACAGCACAACAACATATTGACAAAATGGTTGATTTCATTGACTTAGAGGAGGTTGATGATGATGATGCCAAAATGAGACTAATGGCTCAAAGTTTTTCTAGATATGTGAAAAAATGGTTCCGTGGTTTGGTAGCGGGTTCCATTGACAATCCTACAAGGTTAAATGAGTTGTTCTTAGCCAAGTGGCGGGAAACAAAAAATCCATTGCAGATCTTGGCGAAATACAACACATTGAAAAGGAATCCTAATGAGACGGTTCAAGAGTTCACTATAAGGTTTAATCAGATCTATAATTCCATTCCGGATAACATGAAACCTCCATCTGATTTGGCACTTCAACATTATCTAGATGTCTTTGATCTTGACATGGCTTATCAATTAAGGGAAAGAGATCCTACAACTTTGGAAGAAATGCAAAATAATGCAGTAAACGTGGAACCCAACTTGATGATTAAAAAGTCTGAGTTAAAACATGAGAAACCAGAAAAGAAAGTAACCATCAAAGAAGAACCTTCTTCTTCCACCAACCTTAAACTAGATGCACTGATCAGAACCATGGAGAGGATGGCCAACTAGATGATAAATTCAGATAGACCTTAGGAGCCACAAGTTAGAAATCTGAACTTCAGAAACCAGCAGCAACCTCAGTACAAGATAAAAAAAAGGAGCAGAAAGCTTCTAAAGAATCGACATCTCAGCAGCCAATTCGGACACCCTTGCAGCGGAATTATGCTCAAGGAGAGTTTGATTATGAAACAGACCCGATTGTCAAGGAAATCACTTCTTTAGGGAAGATTGCCATACCATTTTCTTGACTGAAAATGAGAAGTATGTCGAGGAGACGGAGGATCCTAAGGATGAATACTACATACTGGCAAATGAAAATTCATTGAAAACTCAATTCGATGATTATCAAAGAGGATACTTGAATGCACTCATCTCTCAACAGAAGAAATATCCCTTGAGAAATAGAGATGTCCTGATCACTCCCATTCAGAAAAGGACATCGCAGCAGAAGGATACTCAACCGAAGACAATTCCTCAAGGAAATCAAAATAAAGGTAAAGAGCTGGCAGCAGCTAACCAAAGAAAAGTTAATCAGTCATCTACAAGCAATCCAAAAAAGGACCATGCTATTCAGAAAAAGGATTAGACACAAAGAGATACACTCAAGAAAAGAGACAACATCCAAAAAGAGGTAGACAAATCTAGCTCATTTAATTTAAAAACTGAAATTTCAAAGTTGAAAGTGTCAATCCCTCTTACTGAACTTGTCAAAATATCCATTACAAGTCTGATATAGTTAAAATGTTGAAATGTGACCCTATGTCTAACATGGTTAATGTTGAATATGACCAACCTGAATTAATTTTTGGTCCAGCCATAGATGGTCAGTTAGAAGATAGTGAGGTTCGTCCATTTTACCTGAGTTTAAGAATCCATCAGTACATTCTTCATAACTCCATGCTTGACACCGGAGCCTCCCATAATTTAATTCCCAAGGCCATCATGGAAAGGTTGGGTCTAGATATAACTCATGAATACCATGACTTATACTCTTTTGATTCCGGTAAGGTCCGTTGTATTGGTCTAATCAAATATTTGATAGTATCCCTGGACCAAATCCTGGCAAAGAATGTTTTAATGGATGTGGTGGTAGCTGATATACCACCACGGTTTGGTATGTTATTGTCAAGATCCTAGGGAGAAAAACTAAGAGGCACAGTGCAGTTAGACTTCTCCTATGCCACCATCTTGGTTTTCGAGCAATTGAGGAAATTGTACCAAGAAACCAAAATGAAATTATGATAACTAACAAGGAGAAGCCCAATAACTATCCTATAAATGTTGTACATACAGATTTAGAGACATTTATTTTATATAATGATAGTCAACTGAATGATCTAGATAGTCAGCTTGCAGAAATTAAATATGTACCAAAGATTTCAAATTGTATAAGGATAGTTTCAGATCAGGAAAAAGAAAAGCTACCAAGCTCATTTGAACAACCATCGGACAAGGCAGAGCAAGGCTCAGAACTGCCATCAGAAGAGGTAATGGAAAATTCATAATAGATTGAAGAGTGTTATAGACATATTTGGGCACTACAACCCCAATCACATATGTCCATAAACCAAGGGATTCTAAACCCCTAAAAGTGTTTTTTCATACCCTAAAGGAACAACGTCAGTTGATTACATTATCTCCCAGAAGTTTTCCATGAAAAACTACTCAGAACTGGTCAAAACTGGACCATACAGACTGCTCCATGCATAGGGTGCGATGCATCTCACCTATTACACATGGGGGGTGCGATGCATACTGGAAAGTTGTTAAGTTATGGTATGTTCTATGCTTATAACAGTTTACTTCTTTTTCTTATTATATTCCACCGATTAGCAATCACATGTACATAAAGTAAAGTGCAGATAGAACATTAAACGATCGACAGAAAACAAGCCAAGACAAGAGACACAAGATGTGGCGGCTAGCCAGGGACAAACCCCACAATGTGTGGGCAAACCCTTTGATCAAATCTTCTTTTATCTTCAATAATTCAGCAGAGAGAAATAGTACAATAAATCTGATTCATATCAGCAGTAGCAAACCCTAGATCAGTAGCATCAGCATTAGCGGCTTCATTATCAAACTAGGGCAGACCATATCTCACAAACCGACAGTCGGATTGACTTCATTCCACCACCAAAAGTTTCGGCTTCTAGGGGAGTTTCAGATGAACCTGCATCGCAGTTCAGATGAGGAGATCTTCTAGGCCACACAAGTCAATCTTTACTTCTGCAGTTGCAGCTTCAGTTTTAGCAGTTTCCGGCTTCAAACTAGGGCAGTCGATATCTTGCAAACCGTTCGTCAAATTGACTTCATTCCACCACCAAAAGTTGCGGCCTTCAAAGGAGGTTTAGATGAACCTATAGCACTGTTCCAAAGAGGAGATCTTCTAGGCCACGCAAGTCAATCTTTACTTCTGCAGTTGCAGTTTCAAATTCAACAGCTTCCGGCTTCACATGTGTGAGAGAGAGAGACCCATTTCAGCGCAGTAGAGAAGAGACTCATATATGCGCAGTAGAGAGAGAGAGATGTGATGAGATGAGTGAGTCTAAATGAGGAAAAGTCCTCTTATATTTATACACAACGTTGGTGGGTGAATAGATGCGACTGTTGGGCTTTTGAGCCTACATGAGTTGTAGGTCGGCTTGATAATAATTCCATAATCAAAATAAATTCATATCTCCATGAATACTTATCGAAATTGGATAATCTTTATATCAATCCTACACCTCTCAACGAGAGGAATCTAATAAAAATATTATTAGCCATGAATAAGATGACCCACATGAATTTTTGCCCTGGTTTCCAATTTTAACACTCCCTCTCAACCATGGAGAACTTCATCTGCAATCTGTCTATCGGTCGTTACTATTCATCCCTCAAATGCACTGCTTTGTACAGCCTGACCGTTGCCCTGCTCTGCTCTATTTTGCCTGTTCTGCTTTGTCTTGTTCTGCCCTGCACTGATCTGTACTGTTTTGTTCTGTTCTGCTCTGCTCTTGCATTGTTTTGTTCTTCTCTGCTTTTGTCTGAATTATGAAGAAGAAGAAATGATCGAGGATGTATCATACTGACTCAAAGTCAGTCTCAGAGTATGTACCACTGGTCCCAGACCAGTCTCAACCAACCCAAAGTCAGCGTCATAGTGAGTACAACTCCAATGGTCCCAGACCAATATCATCCTCCATTGACTCAAAGTCAGTCTCAGAGTATGTACCACTGATCCCAGACCAGTCTCAACCGACCCGAAGTCAGCGTCATAGTATGGTACAACTCCTACCACTGGTCCCAGACCAGTATCATTGATCCCAGATCAATGGAGGTCATCCTAATGTAGGGAGTACGGTAGTTACAACGATGCGTCCATTGGTACTACTATGGTCCCTAACTTCATTTCCCTGCTCATTGATCAGATGAGAGGTACTTCCCATGAGTCCCAGACTGCATGGGTAGGATGCCTCGATAGGAGAACTAATCAATCCTGTCCTCACAGGAGAACACATCAATCCTGCTACAATTGCCATGGAGAACACATCAATCCAGGCTGCCATGGAGAACACATCAATCCAGGCCTCACAGGAGAACTAATCATCCTGCTACATAGGACAGCGAATCATCCTGTTCCACAAGAGAGCGAATCATCTTGTCCCACAAGAGAGCGAATCATCTTGTTCCAGTGTGCACCACCAGGGGAGGGTGAGTCACCCTGTGGTCATATGTTGCTCCAGTAGGAACCGCAAGCCCTCAGAGCTCCCAGAGCTCAATGTATGCAACATGCAGGACCCTTGTACAAGGGCTTCTTTCCGACTCCAAGTCGTTTGGGAAAATCACATATTAGATCTTTCCTTGGGGCTTTGACAAGTTGTATCAACCTGTACACCATCTTAATGTGATGGAGCTTCCTTGCTCATCGACTTACCATATCCCAGATGATGTCTATCTGCTGGAGTAATTGAAGAATACGAGATTCCTCAATAATCGAATCCCACCTCTGATTGTTACAGAGAATCACAGTGGTATCCAATGTAAATCCAAATAGCTCACTGAAGAGCTTTCGCAACCAGACTGCCTCACACGAGGTTATGCTAGCAACAATATATCCTGCTTCAGCAGTGCTAAAAGCCACCGAATTCTGCTTCCTGCTCATCCAGGATATCGAAGCAGATCCCAAGATGAAACAGTACCCGGAAGTGCTCTTACGGTCCACCACACTGCTTGCCCAATCAACATCAGTCTATCCAAGTAGTCTCACATCTCTGGCAGTGTATCTTAATCCATGAGAGATTGTGTCCTAAAGACATCTCAGAAGATTCCTGGCATCAATCCAGTGAGGCTCAACCAAATATGAGCTCACAATGCTAACTGCAAAACATATGTTCGGACGGAGGTTCACCAAGAACATCAATGCGAATGAGTATTTGAAACTCAGAGGTATTTCCCAAGTCTGGTCCGACATCACTACCATATAACTTCTAAAAGTTAAGATCCTCGAGGTAGTCACAAGCTTGCAGTCCATCATACCGAATCTTTCCAATATATTTACCACGTATTTCCTTGAGATAGGAAAATTTCCCTTGGCTTCTGCCACACTTCAAGTCCTTGGTCCTTCATTTCAAATTCAGAGGCCAGCTCCCTCTTACATTTGTGAATGAGAGGGTCTGCACCTGTTAGAAAGAGGTCATCCACATACAATACCAGTATGAGAGGCTTGTCATCTTCAACCTTAAAGTAAAGGTTAGGATCGGCTTCACTCCTAGTGAATCCCAACTTCATCAAGTAGCTATCGATCCTCTCATACCATGCTCGGGGTGCTTGCTTCAGCCCATATAGAGCTTTCTTCAACTTGCATACATGAGATTTTCGATCATAAATCTCAAATCCTTCGGGTTGCTCCACGTAGACCTCTTCTTTGATCGAGCCATGCAAGAACGCAGTCTTGACATCCATCTGATGTAGATTCCATCCTTGTGAAGCGGCAAGGGCTATGATCGAGTGGATGGTCGTATATCTGGCAACAGGTGCAAATATCTCATCATAGTCTATACCTTCCTTTTGAGAGAAACCTCGAGCAACAAAACGAGCCTTATACTTTTCCGTGCTTCCATCTGCTGCATGCTTTATCTTGTAAAGCCATTTAGAAGTAACAACAGTCTTGTCCTGGGGTCTGGGAACTACTTCCCAAACATCATTCTTTATGATAGACTCATATTCTTCGGTCATAGCATCCTTCCATACTTGATGCTTGACGACATTTGAGAATGACGAAGGCTCATTTTGTATGATCGTGCTCATGATGGTCAGGTATCCTTGATACCTATGGGTTTCTTACTTTCACGAAAGGTTCCTCGGGGTGCACCATGTCCATCATCAAGTAACCCCTTAAGCCATGAAGGCCTCTTCCTAGAAGAGGAAGGCTCATATGGAGGAGGATCAATCGGATCCATGGGTTCTTCTACATCAGGCATTGATTCATCATTCTTTTCTTTCGATTCCCTGGTGTCAACTTCTTGAGATCTCCTCAAAGTCGGAAGATTGATCACCTTGCTGAGAGCCATATCTTCGTCAAAGGTGACATCATGACTAATTATGACTTCCCTTTGACCGGCTACATAGATTCTATAGCCTTTATTATTTTCACCATAGCCCACGAAAATTCCCTTCTTTCCAGATGCTCCCAATTTATTTCTTTTCTCTTTCGGCACATGAAAGTATACAGGGCTTCCAAAAATTTTAAAATGAGAAACATCCGGTTTCTTACCGGTGAATTTTTCTTCAGGAGTCTTGGAACCCAATGCTTGATGAGGGCATCGATTTTGTACATATACGGTAGTGTTTGCAACTTCAGCCCATAGAAACTTAGGAAGACTTTGATCATGTAGCATGGCACAGACAGCTTCCATAATTGTGTGGTTCTTCCTTTCTGCCACACCATTTTGTTCAGGAGTATATGGTGTAGTAGTCTCCCTCTTGATGCCAGCCTCTTTACAAAAATCATGGAACTCATTAGATTCATATTCAGTCCCATTGTCAGTTCTTAAGATCTTGATCTTCTTTTCGGTTTGATTCTCGATTAGGGCTTTGAAGTGTCGGAACCAAGGGAACACTTCATCCTTCTTTTTCAAGAAGTATATCCAGGTCTTTCGAGAATGGTCATCTGTCCTCTTCTTTGATTTCCCGCATTCCTTTTTCCTTTGTTGTTGAATTTTCCATTCCTTCGATTACCATGAGAGGGATTTTGATCATCATCATGGTGAGAGTCCTTTCTATCAGGGCATTCCTTTGCATAGTGACCTACTTTATTGCAAATGAAACATCGTCCTTTTCTTCCACCCTTAAATCCAACCTTTCTTTTAGATTTAGACCCAGAATTATTTCTTTTCTTAGCATGAGAATAAAAAGTAGCATGAGGACCTTTAGGCAAGGGCATTTCCTGCTCTTCTACCCTTGTTTGTTCTTGAATGCATCTAGCCATTAATTCCTCGAAACTAGGAATTACATTATTGTTCAGAAGAGTAGTCCTGAACACATACCATTCAGATGGTAATCCTCCGAGAGTTGTGAGTGCCATTTCTCTGTCAGTAATGGTTTCCCCAATAGATAGGAGATCGTTCTTGATCTCGGTGATTCTTAAGAAGTATGCTTGCATACTTTCATCTTTGCCCTTCTTGATTTCCCTCAACTTATTTCTAAGAAACAAAACTTGATTTGCATCATTAACTTTAGATAAACTCACGAGTCTGTCGTAGATTTCCTTGGAGGTGTCTAGATCAAAGATGTAGGCCACCAAGCGCTTGTCGATAGAGTCCCGGATGATCTTCTTTGTTTTGACTTCTCCATTTTTCCATTTGTTCCAAGTAGCAGATGATGCATTTGATGAAGGCTCAACAATATTGCCTTTTACATGGTCCAACACTCCTTGATCTTCAAGGGTTAGATCGATAGACATCTTCCATCCGTGATAGTCAGCTTTCTCACGAAGCTTGTCTTCGGCAGGAAAGAGTGTTGAGGACCCCATAGTTCTTTTAGGATAGCCTTGCCAATCTTCTCTTCAATGATTGCTCTTGCTCTTGCTCGGGCTTTGTCTTCACCTCAGCTCTGATACCATGTTAAGTTATGGTATGTTCTATTCTTATAACAGTTTACTTCTTTTTCTTATTATATTCCACCGATTAGCAATCACATGTACATAAAGTAAAGTGCAAATAGAACATTAAACAATCGACAGAAAACAAGCCAAGACAAGAGACACAAGATGTGGTGGCTAGCCAGGGACAAACCCCACAATGTGTGGGGAAACCCTTTGATCAAATCTTCTTTTATCTTCAATAATTCAGCAGAGAGAAATATTACAATAAATCTGATTCATATCAGTAGTAGCAAACCCTAGATCAGTAGCATCAACATTAGCGGCTTCATTATCAAACTAGGGCAGACCATATCTCACAAACCGACAGTCGGATTGACTTCATTCCACCACAAAAAGTTTCAGCTTCCAGAGGAGGTTCAGATGAACCTACAATGCAGTTCAGATGAGGAGATCTTCTAGGCCACGCAAGTCAATCTTTACTTCTGCAGTTGCAGCTTCAGTTTCGGCAGTTTCCGGCTTCAAACAAGGGCAGTCGATATCTTGCAAACCGTTCGTCGGATTGACTTCATTCCACCACCAAAAGTTGCGGCTTTCAAAGGAGGTTCAGATGAACCTATAGCGCAGTTCCAAAGAGGAGATCTTCTAGGCCATGCAAGTCAATATTTACTTCTGCAGTTGCAGCTTCAAATTCAACAGCTTCCGGCTTCACATGTGTGAGAGAGAGAGACCCATTTCAGCACAGTAGAGAAGAGACTCATATCTGCGCAGTAGAGAGAGAGAGATGTGATGAGATGAGTGAGTCTAAATGAGGAAAATTCCTCTTATATTTATACACAACGTTGGTGGGTGAATAGATGCGACTGTTGGGCTTCTGAGCCTACATGAGTTGTAGGTCGGCTTGATAATAATTCCATAATCAAAATAAATTCATATCTCCATGAATACTTATCAGAATTGGATTATATTTATATCAATCCTACACCTCTCGACGAGAGGAATCTAATAAAAATATTATTAGCCATGAATAAGATGACCCACATGAAGTTTTGCCCTGGTTTCCAATTTTAACAAAAGCCCCTCCATAGGGTGCGATGAGTGAGAGCGGACAAATGGAAAAAGTAGTTTGCTAGGTGGAAACCCAGAGAATCTTCTAGAAACTGCTCATATGAAACTTTCCTCTCTGAATTCACCCAGGGATGAGTAAGAGATCTGAAATCTCCAAGTGGAACCAAGAACTATCAATGAAATGACACTAATCAAAATCCCAGAAGCTGACTCACTCTCCTGTAAACATCTATATATGCATCCCTCATCCTAGAGATCCAGAGGCTGGAATTTTGTAATTTGCAAGGAAGTGTTGTTGGTTTCTCTTTGAAGACATTGTTGGGTTATCTTGCTTTGTATGAGGTGAAGAGGGCTTTCATGCTGGGAGGATGATGCTGGATCAGATAGCTTGGTTGTAATCCTCTCTTCTACTACTTCTATCAATAAAGCTATTTGAGTTTTCCTCCATATGATTCTATATCTCTGAATCTTGTATTTGTATATGCATTTATATGGTTAATGTACATCTGATCCTCCATTGTTTATGGTTATATATCTCTATGCTTTGATGGTATTTTGTTGCCTTGACTCTACAGGTGTTCTTTGAAGCAGGACAAGTGAGGAAGGAGTGGCGAAAGCTCTATCAAAGGAGAGAGGAAACGAGTAAGGAGACTAGCGAAAGAATGAGGTTGGTACTCTCTGCTTCTCTCTCATCTCTCTCTCATAAAGGAAAACACATGTAACTTTAGTTTGTTTGTTTCTAAGATAGCTACCCGTCTTAGTGGGACTAGCAACTCTGAATGGACACTAGTTTTCCTGATAACAAAATGGCGACCACTGGGGAGCGAATAGTTTGTTTGTTTTGCTACTGTTGTTTGCTTTATAAACCACAGACGGAGCCTGAAGTCAAGCCAGCTAGCCTTCGAACTGCTTTTCTATGCAACTGCAAAGTAGATCAACGCTGCTTTAGTCAATCTCCAGGTTGGTTTATGAACTGAACATCTAGCTTGCAAACATCCTAAGTTCCCTGATGGTAGCTCAAATAACCTCATTAGATCAGCCCCTATACTTTGTGTTTACTGACAATCATTAGCTCAGCCTAAATCCCTGAACTTAGATGCAAACTATGAGTGAAAACCAAGCACAGTCTCGTCCCTGGACCATCGCACTGTCTCTTCTAGCAACCTGGATGCATCGCACCTCCCGTGTTTTGTAGGTGAGATGCATCCCTATTTCCTTGTGTTACAGGTGCGATGATTGAATGAGACTATTTCTACCTCCAGATTTTGGGTTTTCTTTATTGTCTTCAGCTTTATTCAGTAGTTTTGCTATCTATGATCAATATATCTTTGTTGAAACCATCTCCCTTTGCATTATTCAGCCTCCATCAGAAGGAATTGTGAATGTTTTTTATGTTTTTTTCATCATTTACGGTTCTCCTTTGCAAATAATAGCTTAATCGAACTTTCGTCCTTTGATTTGAAAGTGTCGCAAGTGTCGTTTTTAGTCAAGAAAAAGAGTGTCACAAAGCATTCCTCTTTTAGATATTCGATTACACTTTTTCCATTGTATTTGATTTGAATCATCAGTATTTAAAATGTCGAAAGCAGTTTTAAATTCAAAATCGCAAAGTGTCGACTTGACCTTACTTTCATTTTTTGAAAAGAAAATTGTTAATACTGTCGCTTTGAAAGAAGATAGTTCAGATCTATACTTAGTTTTCTTTTTGTCATTCTCACATTAAGGAAACTGAAAAAAAATACATGCATGTGCATTTGCATTTAGACTGCATGCTGGAGTTGATTTAGGAAAAGTGCATCTAGTGTGTGCTCTCTGCTCTATGTTGAAAGAATTTCATTTCTCTTTCCTTAGTAGCTAGGATTTTCATTGCAAAAAGAAAATAAATGACTATTTATCATCTTAGATTGCATATTTAGGAATTGTATATTTACATCACGTGGTGAACCTTAAAGGAAAACTTCTTAAGAAATATCAACTATAAAATAAAATTCAATGAACATAAAAATGCTTTGGAACCTAACGCACAACATTTAGAAGTTTAGGCTAGAGACGTATTCCGGCGTCGTAAAGCCTGGTAACTATCGCTTTCATCGTAGGTTGGGTGATTCCTCCTCCTTGAGATGACAAGTGCCAGTACGGACTTGTGCTCCCACGTACCGTCGAGTATATATTGGGAGACCACAATAGGCTACATCCTTTATCCTTAGGAATCTATGTCTACCGCCCTATCGATCGCAATGCATTGAACACAACATTCAGGAAGATTGACTGTCGTACCGTAAAAAGTATTCTGCAGTTTTGCGATTGGTTTGGTAATCCCTCTGTCTAGATTTCCAGAGTAGTCACTTTTGTTCCTTTTCGGACTCCCTAAAAGAAAAGGTCCATCTGAGCACTTGTCACTTCAGACTCATTAAAAATCGAAGGCGATTAGAGTCATATCTAGCTTTTTCTTTACTCATAAAAATTGAAAAAAGCAAGTTGTGTCAAAGTGTCATAAAATTTATTTTAATCGGAATAACGTCACTATTCCCTCGTTGGTCTTAGGTTGAGAAAATGGAGTCTACCAATCAAGGATTTCCCCTTGGGGGGAATCCTAGCCCCTTCTCCTCTTGGGGGGATGTTGGTGCTCCACACATGGCCACATTGTCCCTTCCAGGACTCATAATTGGCCTGTCGGTATGGCTTTTCTCGACCTCTGTCGTTCAAAACACCGCAATTCCTTAGCAATCAAATCAGCAACTAGATGATACTGAAGTTTCTCCCCTACCTTCTACTTCATTTGTTTCTCCCTCTCCTTCTTCCTCTTCGCTTGGTGAAGCTAGTAACACTAAAAACCAAGTAACTGAGAAGAAGAAGAAAGGGAAGGAGAAGAAGAAGAAGAGTCCAATGGAAAAAGGGGGCAACCGTGCATCGTCTGGCGAAAATACACACATTGCACCTTCCAAACCTAAATCTCCATGTGTCATTTGCAAGGGAGACCACTATCATCGAGATTGTCCCTGCATCCCACGGATCTTGAGGGACTGGTCCCCCCGCTTGCACAATCCGGTGTCTTCAACCTCTGACGATCATGTTGAGAGCACACCATCAACTAGTGAAAACGAAGCCAATGGAAAGAAAGGAAAATCTAAATTTCCTTGTAGACTGTGTGAAGGCGATCATGTCCTCCATCGTTGTCCTTTCCTAGACGAAGCCAAAAGAGTCTTAGATAACTGTCCCGCGTCACCGTAGCGACTTCCTCCTGGATACAAGAAAATCTTGTCGAGTCCATCGCTAGTTGAAAATCTGACTGACACACCGTTGTTGTTGGTCGTAGCACTTATCATTGAAGATAAACCCTCTGAGTCCACACCAGACCAAAGTCAACAGGTCGAGATGGCAGTCGACCCAATCTTTTCTTCAGAAGGTCCACCTTCGGATGATACTGTCACCAAAGAGAATGAGAACGACACCGTTCAAATTCTTTTCACGAACACAGACTCCGATGAACATGAGGGCAATCTACCCATTCCTTTACCGCAGGAAGGAAGTTCGTCAGATATTTATCCGGCCGTTTATTTGGTCCCACCTCCAAGCAATCTAGTCATTCCCTTCGATTGGAATCTACTAGGCAGACCCTGCCTACCATCTAATGTACCATTCCGAATCATAGTACAAGCTTACAGAATTATCATGGTTGGTACTATCATAGATGAAGGGGCTTCTGTGAGTATCCTTTCCTCAACTGCTTGGAAAGTGCTTGGTTTGCCATCGCTTCTGCCTGAGATTCGAAATCTGACAGACTTCAACAAAGAAACTAGTCAACCATTAGGGATCCTTCCAAATTTTCCTATAACTTTGAGAAGGAAAACCGTTCATCTAAACGTGATGGTAGTCCAAGGACCTCTAGATTACAATCTACTCCTTGGGCATGAATACATTTATAGCATGGGAGCTATCGTTTCCTCACTCTTTCGAGTGATGTGTTTTCCACATGGAGGCGGAGTGGTCCAGCTCGTAAACCAGCTTTCGTTCCCTGGTTCAAACACATCTATTAGTAAAATTCCATCCCTAACTGGTCTTTTTGCACAAGGAATGCCTAATCAACCTCCAGTCTGTCCACCTGATGATTGCGAGTGCTTCGGTGATTATGATTGAAACCCAGGAGGCATGCGCCCTGGTCTACTTCGGCAGGAAAACCCCAAATATAAGGTAGGTTTCCGCGTAGGAATATGACTAGCATGATACCCCTGTCCATTTAGGAAAATGGATTTGGACTGGAAAAGGATTCCCCTGTCAAAGGTTATGTGATTGGCACTGACAACATTCACCTTTGTCCATTTCGATGGACATCGCCAAGGATGTGTTTTGTCTACGACGTGGATGGAACAATCTTGCAAATGCAAGAACTTCCATATGGTGACCTGGAAACTCTACTTTATACCTGGGGGCATGCAAACCTTTTTGCATGTAAGTGAAAAGCAACCATTTATTTTCTTAGTTTGTAGGCTCTTAACCCTTTAAACTCGTAGGTTGGTCGTTCCTAGCTTGCATAAAAAAAGGCTCAGGAGAAAAGTTGAGCATGGGGCGAGCTCCCTAAAAAATGAACCTACTAATGAGACATCATTATTATATGACTGGTACGAGCAGTTTTACGTGAATTTCAAGCTCGTTAAAAAATAAACCTAGCCACAAGCAATTTTACGCGAATTTCAAGCTCGTTAAAAAATAAACCTAGCAATGAGCAAATGTTTGCCCAAAGTTTAAGCTCATTAAAAAATGAACCCACCTTCAGTAAACAATCTTTGCAATCGCATAATTATCAGCTTTTGAACCTTGGTCATGTTCTTACCATCACCTCCATTCTTTTTTAGCCGATGATACGCCTCCATTTGATTGTTTACCCTTTTGAGGAATAGCTGCGACGAGTGATTCTATTAGCCACCTTCTTGACACTACCGTGATTGAAAAGTTCCAAACCTTACCTGGAACCAGTTGCTATCCAAAAACATCACTCGTTCCTCAAAAAACGAGTCTCCTTTAAGCTCTTTTCATATGAATCGTAAAATATGAAAGATTGCTGAGAAATTGGCCTCTCCAGCTCGTTAAAGCAACCAGAAGTGCCATCCCTCCTCTAGATTTTAATCTTTTTGGACCTAAGAGATCATTGCACAAAAAGATCGAGCGCTTGTCTTGTTTGGCTCATTAAAACTATCAAAAATTCATCCCTTTCGTATTATTTTATACTTTTTCGGACTTAAGGGATTACATTACGAAAAAGGACTACCGGAGTTGCCTTTACGTCCCTTTTAGACTCTCTAAAATTGAAAAGGACCAAGTTATCATTGTCGTTAAACTCGTTAAAACAATAGTGAAAAACTTGTCCACGCAGATAAGAGCGAGTTTCACTGTTTCTAGGCTCATTAAAACATAGCAACAGGTTTACCCGAAGGGAAAATTATAGAACAAGCATATGTTATCCTCCTCAAGCTTGACAAAAATAAAGAGGTACTGGTCAGCAATGACTAGGGAAACAAGGGGAAGAAAACTTGAATAGCTTCATAGGTAGCAGGTCGCTCTTGAAAATGACACTTTCACTCCGTCACCATGATTGAGTCGGGTTGGGTTATTCCGTTCACCGGTCATATCACCATTGGTCTGCCGTACCATCCACCTTGGGGTTAACACTACCAATCCATTTCAATGTCACCGGTATGTTCAAGAGAATTCGCTCAGACAATTCACCAACCTAGCTAACACCTCATCCGCTGCAATACCTTCACTCTCCATTTTTCATGACTGCCACCCTGAACCTTATATCATCAGATCATTTTCACCTCCACAAAATCATTTACTCTGTTCCATGTTGTAGATGTGGGATTCATTAAGGCCCTCCTGCGATGGGTCACTTCTTGTCGACATCAGCTCATTATCCAAGAAGTTGACTTAGGAACAACCCTTTCAATACTTTGAAGCTTTCATGCCTCAATGGAAAGTTTCTCACTTCCAGCGACAGGTTTACATCAATGGCCTTTGACCGAAAGATTTTATGTGGTGTTTGACATCAACTCATGTATTCAAACCACGTGAATTGTATTGCATTACCTTGAGGATCATCATCATTATCAGTGATTCCTCTCGCGCCTGTTAACAACTTACATCATTGGTTGGTAATCAAGTGATGTCTTTCCATGTTCGACATCAGAACATCTTTTCACATGGATCAAATTGTACTTCGGGCAAAGATTGAACGAGTTTGAAGACCCCAGATCTAGTTTCATCCATCCGGGCTCCGATATATTCAAGAAAATAAAGACATAAAATGTACATCACAGCTGCACAGATAATCATCCAAACTAAAGGATGATGGCTCTACCAGAATCATCAGTCTACCACATAGACGATTGTCTGTCTTATGTACATAAATATGAATTTATAAAGCTGAGCATGGGAATGCCCGCCTCAGCTAGATCATGAAAATATTATGAAGATAATGTATTGTATTGTATCTTATTACAGGTCACCTTCCAGTTCGAAAAACCTCGGATCCTCATTATAAATCATTTCACCCGACATCAAAAGATTTACGACCTTATGCTTTAGGGAGAAATTGTTATAAACATATTTTGGCACTACAACCCCAATAGCATATGTCCATAAACCAAGGGCTTCTAAACCCCTAAAATTTTTGTTTCATACCCTAAAGGAACAAGGTCAGTTGATTACATCATCTCCCAGAAGTTCTCCATAAAAAACTACTCAAAACTGGTCAAAACTGGACCATACAGACTGCTCCATGCATAGGGTGCAATGCATCTCACCTATTACACACGGGGGGTGCGATGCATACTGGAAAGCCCTTCTGTAGGGTGCGATGAGTGAGAGCAGACAAATGATAGAAGCAGTTTGCTAGGTGGAAACCCAAAGAATCTTCTAGAAACTGCTCATATGACACTTGCCTCTCTGAATTCACCTAGGGATCAGTAAGAGATCTGAAATCTCCAAGTGGAACCAAGAACTATTAGTGAAATGACACTAATCAAAATCCCAGAAGCTGACTCACTCTCCTGTAAACATCTATATATGGATCCCTTATCCTAGAGATCTAGAGGCTGGAATTTTGTAATTTGCAAGGAAGTGTTGTTGGTTTCTCTTTGAAGACATTGTTGGGTGATCTTTCTTTGTATGAGGTGAAGAGGGCTTTCATGCTGGGAGGATGATGCTAGATCAGATAGCTTGGTTGTAATCCTCTTCTACTACTTCTATCAATAAAGCTATTTGAGATTTCCTCCATAGGCTTCTATATCTCTAAATCTTGTATTTGTATATGAATTTATATGGTTAATATACATCTGATCCTACATTGTTTATGGTTATAGATCTCTATGCTTTGATGGTATTTTGCTGCCTTGACTCTACAGGTGTTCTTTGAAGCGAGACAAGTGAGGAAGGAGTGGCGAAATCTCTATCAAAGGAGAGAGGAAATGAGGAAGGAGACTAGCGAAAGACTGAGGTTGGTACTCTCTGCTTCTCTCATCTCTCTCTCATAAAGGAAAACACAAGAAACTTTAGTTTATTTGTTTCTAAGATAGCTACCCGTATTAGTGGGACTAGCAACTCTGAATGGACACTAGTTTTCCTGATGACAAGAGAAAGTTCAGAAAATTGACCCAAAGAAAAAACAAGATTTACAGCCCTTGGAAGAGGACCATGGACTTTGATGGTGCTCTTGGGAAAGATGGAGCAGGCATTGGCATTTGGATTCGAAGTCCACATCATCAGCAAGGTGACCTCACTGAGAATGTTAGATTATGCTCATACAAGTTAGCTTTTGATTGCACTAACAATGAGGCAGAGTACGAAGCGCTGATCACAGGTTTAAAGATCTTGAAAATATTGGGTGCACGAAAAATTTATGTGTATGGTGATTCAGAACTAGTGATCAAGCAAGTTAAAGGTGAATATCAAGCTCACCATCCGCGAATGAAACAATATAAAAATGTTGTTTTAGATATTTTTAGGATGTTTCCTGAATATACACTTTCAGTTGTACCAAGGAGTGAAAATCTTATGGTGGATTCATTAGCTACAACTGCAAGCAATTTCAAAATCCCCATTTTTTCAAACAAGAAATTTGAGATTCATGTGAAGCATCGACCCTCTGTTCCTAAAAACTTGTGATATTGGCAAGTATTATGGGATGACAAACAGGTGAATAACTTTCTTCAGAGTGAAGGAGAGTTTGAGAATTAGTCCATGGATGAAGTTTACAACAAGGATGATCAAGTCATCGAGGCAACGCAAGCTGATATATTACAGCTGAAGGACAAAAATATTCTGAAAGGTCTTGTGCCTTTGGAAGAGTTGTTTGATCAAGATGATGTCGCAAGGAAGCCTACATTAGTAACTACTGAGAAATGTGTGGAAGAAATGAACATTGGAACAACAAACAAACCAAAAATGATCAAGTTGTCCAAAAAATTATCTCCTGAGGTAAAAGAAAAATATATTCATTTATTGTCTGAATTTTCTGATGTTTTTGCATGGGATTATGTAGACTTAAAGGAGTGTGACAAGAAAATAATTCAGCATACCATCCTAATTAAGCCCAATCAAAATCCCTTTAGACAAAAGTTAATAAGGATTAACCCAAGGTTGTTGCCATCCATAAAGAAAGAAATTAACAGGCTTTTCAAGGCAGACATAATTGTTCCCATCAGATTTTCTGATTGGTTATCAAATCTAGTCCTGAAGAGAAATAATGCTGAAGAAATTAGGCTCTACGTAGACTTCAAAAAATTAAACAAAGTATCTCTGAAAGATAATTATCCGCTTCCCAAAATGGACCATGTCCTTCAAAGAGTTGTTGGTGCTTCCCGGATGTCACTACTGGATGGCTACTCCAATTACAATCAAGTTTTAGTGCATGAAGATGATCAGGACAAGACAACATTCACCACACCTTGGGGCACATTCAAATATGCAAAAATTCCATTCGGTCTCAAAAATGCAGGGGCCAATTTTCAGCGTGCCATGGACATAGCCTTTTCCAATGAAAAAGATGTTTTCTTGGTTGTATACTTAGATGATGTAACAATGTTTTCACATTCAGATAATGAACATTTGCATCATTTAAGAGCCATTTTTCAGAAATGTAGAAAGTTTGGGATCTCTCTCAATCCGAAGAAAAGTTTGTTTGCTATGGAGGAAGGCAAACTTCTTGACCACATAATTTTGAAGGATGGCATCCAAATTTACCTTCACAAGTAGAAGCCATTCAAAAAATTTATTTCCCCCGCAACAAGAAAGAAATCCAAGCATTCAATGGTAAGATGAATTTCTTACGCAGATTTATTCCTAATTTGGCTGAACATCTTAGAGAAATGACCAATATGTTGAAAAAGGATAGTGATGTGAAGTGGTCCGAAGAAGCCCGCAAGTCCTTTCATGCAGTAAAGCTTTCCTTAACCACTACCCCTGTTTTAGTCAGTCCTGATTACTCCAATGATTTTATTATATTTTCTTTTTCTTCTGAGCATACCATGGCAGTAGTATTAATGCAGAAAAAGGATAAAACCAAGTTGCCAATAGAATTTTTCAGTCGCAACATTAGGGATGTAGCCCTTAAGTACAACATCATTGAGAAATAGGCCTTGGCTTTGGTAAAGGCGGTGAAAGATTTAGAGTTTACATTTTTCATTCACATGCTCTTGCTTATGTGCCTAACGCAGCGGTAAAGGAAGTTCTTGTGCAGAATGATCCTGAAGGTAGAAGTGATAGATGGATATCAGCATTATTATAATATGATCTTGAGATCAATCCTACCAAGCTGATCAAGGGTAAAGGCTTAGCCAAACTCATGGCTGAGTCAAATCTCCATGCTCTAGATATCAACCTTATAGCAGCATTGTCCGGCAATCAAGAAGAAGAAGTAGATCTCATTCAGGTATCTGATATCTTTCTATCATCTCCATGATATTCTGATATTATTTATGTTTTGAAACATCTAAATCCCCCTCCAAGAATTTCTAAGGCTAAGAGCAAGTCATTGAAGTTGAAGGATTCTAAATATTGCATTATGGACAACGCACTTTATTGGAAAGATCCTGTAGGTGTGTTGCTGGACCGTTTGACCAAAGATGAGCCTGAAGAAGTAATAAATGAATTTCACAAAGGGGATTGTGGGGTCCACTTGTACTGGAAGACCACGGCCAAAAAATTACTAAGATCGGGTTACTATTGACCCACACTTTTTGCAGATTTCTACAAGGCAGTGATGAGTTGTCACGAGTGTTAAGTTTTCCAAGGTAAAAGAAAATTTCTTCCTTTGTCTTTACAACCTATTTCAGTTCATGCACCACTTCAACAATGGGGCGTAGATTTCATAGGCAAAATTAACCCATCAACATCTGCACAACACAAGTGGATATTGACAGATACAGACTACTTTACTAAGTTGATCAAAGTGATTCCAACCAGGCAAGCAACAGATTCAATTATCGTTCATTTTTTAAAAACTAATACCTTGTCCTGTTTTGGTTGTCCTAATAAGATCATCACAGACAACGTGGCAGCATTCAAGTCTAAAAATATGACTGAGTTTTGTGACAAATACAACATTAAGTTGGGACATTCTACAACATACTATCCACAAGGAAATGGTTTGGCCGAGTCCTCAAATAAATCCTTAATCAACATCATCAAGAAAATGTTGGAGGCCAACAAAAAGAATTGGCACAAAAAGATGATCAATGCATTATGGGTAGATCAGGTGAGTAGTAAGAAATCTCTTGGACTTTCTCCTTTTCAAATTGTGTATGGAGTAGATACTATTTTCCCTTCATCATTAGCAGTCTTGGTCATGAAATTGTTACAAGAAGCGAGAAGTGAAGAGAATGATATTCAGCGCTGGGTCAATCAAATTATTCACCTACAACAGACATATGATTAGGTATTTTAGAACACCTATAAGCTTCATGAGAGGATAAAGAGAATCTATGACCAAAAAACAAAGGAAGATGATTTCAAAATTGGAGATGTGGTGCTTCGTTGGGATGCCAGAAATGAAGACAAGGGTAAGCATGGTAAATTCGAAAATCTGTGGAAAGGCCCTTATCAAATTTCAGCTTTCCGAGGACAAAATGCTTTCTTGTTGGATGAGATGAATAGAGAACCATGTTTAGGAGCACCAGTCAATGGTAGGATCCTTAAGCACTATCTTTTCTGAATTGTCCTGGTTTCATTGTACATAACCGTTTAATTTTCTGCAAGTGTGAAGTAAGAATCACTGGAGTTCGGAGCCCGAAGTGAAGGCCATGAACCTTCACTAATTTTCTTCCATTTTCAATGTCCAGTCGTCAATTAAGTAAGTCAATTTTGAGTTAGTCTACGTTATTCGAGTCGTTAGAATTCAATCATGCATTTCAGCATAATTTTTTGACCGTATTAGCCTACATGGTTAGACACTTGGTCTATGGTGTTCTTGACAACTCCAAGGAGTTTCCATCCCCAAATAAGGCTGATGTTAGAGTCAGTATTTGCATACTTCCTTTAACGATCAAAACTCCTCTTTTATATCATATTAGGGTCCTTATTTAAAATTTTACTCACTGATGGTAGCCCTATGTCAAAACCCCTTCTCTCTCTCAAAAATAAATATTTTCTGGCCCACCTTCATGTGTCTTACTGAGCATACATTGACTATAAAGGCTCATTTCATCATGTTTTGTGTCAGTCAAGTCCACCTGGAGTCTACCCATTCAAGGTCCCTGTTACACAGTAATTTGTCACCATTGGTCACCGTCCCTGTTACCCCTTTCTCGCACTTTGGAGGACTCATTCCGGGACTTGTGAGCAGTGACATAACTTGAAACACTTGCATTATGTTCCCCTAAGTATGGACTTCATATGCCTTGAAGACATCTCCTGCAAAATATCCTTAAAAGGTCCCCTTTTTCCATTAGCGCGGATCCACAGTGTATCACCCGCGCCAATGAAGGAAATTCTCCAAAGAGGGCGCGCTTATTGGCGCTCTGTCTCAGAGTCTTACCCGCGCCAACCAAGTTTGGAAAGGTTTGTTCACAAACGCATGCCCGAGAGTTTTTTCCTTTCGACTCATGTGGCTTTTCAGGGATAATGTCAATCTCATGGATGTCGAGAATCATCATCCACAATAGCTTTTCGAGGATAATGCTTATCCCATGAATGTCTGGACTCATTGTATCTCTTCCTCCTCCTCCATCTATAAAAGCTTGTTCTGGTGCATTTGACAAGCTAGTTTTGAGTATAGGGAGAATGATACTGTCAGAAGTCTGAGAGATTGTTGTTGAGTCTTCTTTGCATTCATAGTCAAAGAGAGAGAGAAGCTTGTTCCTGATCCCGACAAGCTTTGCAAGACATGTGTAGCTGATCACCCAGCCAAAGGAGGATTTGACGTCAGAACTTCGATTGTATACTCCTTTGCTGATTATCAATAGTAGATGAGTATCATTATGGTTCCATTCTTGTTGTTCATTATAATGATGATTAAATTATATCTTTTCTGACCGATATATAATTGCATCTATTGGGTTTTATGCTTGTATTCGTATCGTTCTTTGCATGTGCAGGTGTCCATTCACGGAGATCGTGAGGATCGTGACCGGTCAGAGCAAAGGAACGGGAGCGTCAACTCTCCTACAACACTAGCATTGGAATCCAAGTAGGTTCTCGTAATCCACCTTTAATTTGCAATTAGGAACCTGCATGATAGTATTGTTTGATTGTTGCTAGACCCATTTTGGGCTAGTGGGATCGCCTATGTCCGCAGAGGGGATTTACCTCTAAAACAATTTGGCGACTCCGCTGGGGAAGCTATTTGTTGTTTGATTCGTAAACTTTGGACGGAGCCTAAAGTACGACTAGGTAGCCTTCGAAACGCTATTGCTCTGCATTAGCAAAGTAGATCAACGCCACTTCAGTCAATCTCCGGTTTGGTTTACGAACCGAACAACTTGGAGTTTGTCTTGCACTTTGGTTTTCTCTTGTTTGCTTGCTTAGATAAGCTTTCTGGGTTGGATTTTTAAGTTGTTTCTTGCTGCTTGGTCTGTTTGGATACTGTCGATCAGACCCTGGACTGCTTGATTTATTTTTAAGCCAACAAACTTTATTAGCGTGATTTTTTTCCTGACAGTCACGCTAGTGGCCGCAAGTTGCACAAAAGAAACTCGCGCTAATCCCTTAATAGAGCGAGTTACAGACTAACAGTCGTGCCAGTCCTGTGAACTTTGCCAGTTTGCTTGTTTGGAAGCCTTCTGAACTCGGATTTCTGTCTTTTCACATCTTTTTCAGCTACTGGAGTGTGTCAGAGCTCTGTTTGACTGGTTTTTGACCTTCATCCTTCGGGTGTTTGCCTCTTTCCATCGATCTCATATCCCAGCCCTAGAGCATCTAGTGGCTTTGTACATCGAGCCTTCCGTGGGAGTTTTTGGTTCTTTGATTGTCCAGTCGACTTCTTGGCTGTTTTTTGCACTTGTCTAGTGGTTGTCAAAACTTTTTATTGTGTGTTTCAAGCAATCTACCTCTTGCTCGTTTGGATTTCACTTGGCTTCGTTTGGGCTTAGATCACATAGCTCATTGAGGTCTTTGTGATTCTTCTTGGCTTGACAGATTGTCTTGGTGTTTCAGACTTGATTCTATTTTCATTGAGTGAAGTTTGTCTGTTTACTCTTTGTTATCATCTCTCAAAATTTGTTTAAGTGCATTATGCCATTTAAAAAAAAACAAACGATCTTTTTGCATTGCATTAGTTAATGGAAGTTAGCATTCTTCACTGTGATTAGCAATTAGTCACTTTTATAAAAAAAAGCAAAAGTTTCGTTTATTTCCATTAGCTGCATTAGAATCTTTGTTGATTGTTTGATGATCATTTTGTTTGTTTGAAAGATCTCAACTCTTCTGTAGTTAGCATTCATCGAATGGAATAATATATTTTGGCATATAGCTTGCAATTAGGAAATTGTGAGAGATCACATACGGTAGGACCTGAAAACTGAAACCTAATCAAAGATCAACTGTAAAATGAACTGAATGAATCTAAAAACGCATTGGAACTTAACGCATACATTCTAGAGGTCTAGGCTAAAGACGTGTTCCGGCGTCGTTAAACCTAGTCACTGTTGTTTCGCATTATGGTTGGGTGATTCCTCCTTTTGTGACTCGATAGTGGTCTAGCACGGATTTGTGCTCCCACGTACCGTCGAGTATATGTGGAGACCCCACTAGGTTATCATCCTTTATCCACAGGAAGCTGTGTCTGCTGCCTTACAAGCCGTAATGCACTGAACACAACATTCGGGAAGATTGACTGCCGTACGGGAAGTCCTTGGTTTTCATCTGATTGCCAAGGTGTATAAGCAGTTTTACGGATTGTTTGGTAAACCTTTTGCCTAGTTCTCCAGAGTTGTCACTTTTGACCCTTTTCAGACTCCCTAAAAGAAAAGGTTCACCTCAGCATTTGCCACTTCGGGCTCACTAAATATTCGAATGAGACTAGAGTCATCTTTTTGTCCTTTTCTCGATTCTTAAAACATGAAAAGGTCAAGTTCAGTTCCTTTGTCTTAAAATTTATCCGGCCACGATTCACATTTACCCGGTTAGATCTTGTTTGTGTTAGTTTGAGTAGGGTCCTGTCTCGTTAGATTCCCTAGGATTTTGTGAAGTTTTCATCCTGGCGGAATTACCAATTTCGTCTTCTTCCTTTGCCGAGATACCGGTTGTGAGTGAAACTCTTCCTGTTATTCCGAGTATACAACCGATTAATTCTCGTGCTCCAGGCGACGAGACTTACGAATTTCATTGGAACCCCGTTTGGGAACCTTCTGAGGACGGTATTCCTTTTTGGGAATACACTTCCCCTCGTCTTTCAGCCCCACTATTTTCTTCCGACATGGAGGACGTATCCCCTACTTCGACTGAAAAATCCGTTGCGACGAGCGGTGAAATTCCCACCGCAACGGAACCTATACTTGTTAGTAGTACCCCTACTACTGGGAGACTACCTCCCAGCTATAAAGCATTAAAGGATGTTATGTCCTCTGGAACTCCCTTCACGAGTTCTATTTGGTCACAACTCGCTTTTCCCACCACGGAGCCTTTTACTCCACAAAGTCGCAGTACGTCTGTTACCTCAATCCCAACCATTCCGACGGTATGTGTAGCTTCTTCGACTCCTATTTTCAGTCGTCCTTCGGCCTCTATATTCGGAGTCTTTGATCCTACGTCAAACGTCCCAGCAGAGGGGCCATACGATCAGTATTTACCACATCTTGGTAGGCCTTTGTCGTCTCAACCGACTGTTGAGATTTCAGTTCCGCTGTCAATTGATTGGGGCCCCACCTCTTATCATGGTGGCCAAGTATCGTCTGCGCAATCCCAAAGACCACCTCATCAAGACCAACAAGGACAACCCTTCCAGGGACAACCTTTCACCTTTGGTGGTCCGTCTTTCACCTCTTATGCTCAACCTTCTGGTAACTCAGGTCAATCTTCTGTTCAACAAGGCCAACCTGGTATCCAGCAAGGTTATCCTACTGGACAAATTGGTCAATCGTATGTTCACCCAAACCAACCTAATGTCCAGTATGGTCCAACATCTGGACAAGCTGGTCAACCATATGGTCAGCCCATCGTCCAGTATAGTCAACCCTCTGGGCAAGTCGGCCAGCCTCAAATCCAATCAAGCCAACCAACTTCCCAGCCCACTCGGCCATTTGGTCCGTTAGGACAACCCTCAGTTGTGCAACAACAACTCCACCCCCAGCAAGTACAACCTTCTGGGCAGGTGGGCCAACCTCAATATCAACAAGGTCATCCTTCCGGACAGATAGCCCAACCTACAGGACATCCTTCTGGCGCTGCTCAACCCGGTTTTTTGCCCCAAGCTGGACCCCAAGCCCCATCTGGTCTTCAAATGCAAGTTGGAATTCAATCCCAACCAGTCTATCAAACTCAACCTATTTCTCAAACTCAGTTTGGAGTCCAGCCACCGTATGGTTACCAACAACCTCAAGGGCAACCTTTGTTTGCCCCATATCAAAATTATCAACAACTACAGGCAAATCCTTATCAGAATTATCCGCAACCGTATGGTGCTCCTGCAACACAGTTTGGTAATCCATGGAATGCTGGGGGGCAGAACCAAAATCCCTACGGACAAAACCCTATGGGGCCAAATCCATCTGGACCAAGCCCATGGGGGCAACCACCACTGGGTTGGAACCCTGGTGCTCCATCTTACCAGCAGCCCCAGATGTCCTTCAATCCTCAGTTACCTTTCTTAGTGACTTTAGAATTACCGGATGTGTCCAAACTGACCAATGATCCTATTCTCCATAATCCGTATTGGCCTCCGGTTCCAACGAAAATTCCCGGTGACTGTCCAAAATTCGATGGTAAAGCTAATGAATATCCACAAGCTCATGTCATGACCTATCACTTGTGGTGTTCATCCAATTCGTGGCTTGATGATTCGATTCGGCTTCGCCTTTTTCAAAGGACTCTCACTGGCTCTGCAGCTAAGTGGTATATTGAGCTCACTCGCGGATCCTTTCAGGATTTCAACTCGTTCGCCATGGCATTCCTCACTCATTTTCAGCTGCCCATTCGATATGAAACGGGTACACACCTCCTCACATCCTTAAGACAGACAACGGCTACGCATATCTCTGATCATATCCATGAATGGAGACGGCGTAGACGTATGATCAAATTTTGGATTCCCGGCCAACTTCTTATCGATTGGTTTACGACTTCGTTCGTTCCTCCAATAGCTCGAGACATTGCCATGGGGGCGTGTGTCACTGAAGAGCAAGCTATCACGCGCGCTCAGTACCTTGACTTGGTTTATTCTCAGTTTGGTACATTGTATGATTATCTGCCTGATGCCCCGAGACCAGGAACATCCAAAGCCTCACCAACACCAACTATTGACGGTATTATTGGTTCTGTTAACTCGTCCTCGAAGAAAAATTCCGCGAACCCTGGGAAGAAAAAATCAAATGCTTCGAATGAACACACTTCTCAGGTAACACCCACTTCGAATATTACTTCCGAGGTCAATGCCGTCCAGTCCACCACGGCAGACAAAGCCTCGAAAGGAAAGAAGAAAGGAAAAGGGAAGAATAAGCCAGATCAACCTAAACAGGACTCCCCTAAACCTCCGCCCGAGGAAGGTGCCAAGCGCAAACCCAAGTATCCTTGTCTTATCTGTGATGAAGATCACTATACCAAAGACTGCCCTAGGCGGTCCGAAGTTAGTCGTTTGTTGAAAGGCGCTCCCGGGACTCCTGCGGTGCTCAAAGAACCCTTTCCCTCGCAACAAACTCAAATGGTGGCTGACCCCTCTCAACCTCCCTCTTCCTTCAGTTCTCAAGTATTTATGGTTGGAACAATACCTGTCCACATCAGTACTCGAACAAAAGATTATCCGTCATCTGCCGGGAAAGAGCCTGAGGTCCCCTCTAGTGCTCCTCCATTCAGTTCAGGCCCGCTCCACATCGAGAGACCTAGTACTGAGACGCCTATTCGACCCCCTCCAAAAGGAGTACTCTGGAAATCTTCTTACAACCCAAATGCTCGTGCTGCACAACACTACAATATCGTTGAGGACTTAGCTCAGACTCCATCGGCTATGTCCTCTTTAGAAGTTCTCCAGAGCTGCCCTTCTCAGAGGAAGTCCTTGCTATCCACTATCGGTGGCATAGACCCAGCCGACTCGGATTTGATTACTTTTGACTTAGAACGCCATACGCAGAGACTGCCTCCCCAAATCGCATTCCTCATACAGGTTATTATTAATTCCAAAACGATTCATCGTACAGTCATTGATGAAGGTGCTTCAACTTGCATCATGTCTGTTGCCTGTTGGAAAGCTATTGGATCTCCGACGCTGAGCCAGTCTCCCACAACCTTGGAAGATTTTGATGGAAGAGCATCCCGTCCTTATGGTATACTCCAACATTTTCCCATCTCTTTGGAAGGGAAGACGGTCGAGATGGAAGTTGAAGTTGTTGATGCTAATCTTACCTACAACCTCCTTCTCGGACGTAGCTGGATATACGCGATGCAAGCTGTAGCTTCATCTTTGTTTCGTATCATCCGTTTCCCTCATCAAGGGAAGATTGTTACCCTAGACCAGCTATCATTCTTCGCTTCCTCTTCTGAAGTCAACATCCCTTTTGTGGAGCATACCTCCAAATCATCTGAGAGTCTGGGAGCCGGGATTTTCAAAGATCCCGCCCTCATGGGTTTTTTTCCGCTCCCACTTCCTAACTTCACTTCCGTCAATATGATTACTACTTGTTCTGATCTGTGGATCCTCCCTCCCACCGATCAAGTAGATTCTTGGGGCGATCAGATGCCTTTGAGTCCTGTCGAGCTCAACTATGTCGAAATCATTGCTGCATCGGCTCCCTCTTCTGAACTTGCTCCTTTGAGCAAGGTTCTCGACTTGTTCGCTCCATCCTCATGGCTTGTAGATGAGACTTCTTTGGACCCTTTAAAAGAAAAATTCCCTTCCGACGAAGCCATTATTGAGACTATGTCTCCCGAGGAACCTCCTTGGCATGATTCTCACCATCGTTCCTCGTTTCTCCCTGCCCATCAGGATATGCTTACTTGTCTCGAGCGGTTTGCTCCTTGTCTCCCATTTCAAACCCTTCAAACACCTATCCAAGTTTATCAAGTGTCCTCTGAAGGAAATATGGCGAACATTACGCAAACCCAACCCATCGACATCTCTGTGAAACCAGGGATTGTTGAACATCTTCACATTGGAGTCACTTGTACTCCGGAGGAGATTCGACTCTATACCAATATTTTTCGCGAATTTCATGACATCTTTGCATGGTCCTACGAAGAAATGCCCGGCATTGATCCTAGCATAGTGGTGCATGAGATAATCACGTACCCGGGTGCTAAGCCTATTCGTCAACGTTTACGCCCTGTACACCCCCGCAAGGTTGCAGCTATTAAGGCGGAAGTAAAGAAGCTTCTTAAAGCTGGTTTTATTTATCCTATCCTACTCACAGATTGGGTCTCCAATATCGTACCTGTGAATAAAAAACAGGGTACCATCCGTGTTTGTGTCGATTATCGTGATATTAATCGGGCCTGTCCTAAAGATAATTTCCCCACACCATTCATTGATCAAATTATTGACGAGTCTGCCGAAAGCGAAATGTACTCTTTTATGGACGTTTTTGCTGGATATAACCAGATCAATATTGCTCCCGCTGATCAACACAAGACCGCTTTTATCTGTCCATGGGGCACTTTTGCCTATAAGAAGCTCCCTTTCGGTCTCAAAAATGTCGATGCTACCTTCCAACGTGCAATGTCCTATGCTTATCATGACATTCGACACATTGTATAGCCATACCTGGATGATCTCCCAGCTCATTCAGCCAAACGTCAGGACCACCCTACTCACCTTCGCGATATCTTTCTTCACTGTCGACACTACCGAATCAGACTCAATCCTCACAAATGTGTCTTCTGCGTTGAATCCGACCGACTTCTCAGGTTTGTCGTCTCCCGAGAGGGCATCTGTTTGGATCCCCTTAAAGTCGAGGCTATAGTAAATCTTCCTCCCCCTGCTTCTTTACAGCAGTTGCAAAGCTTGTAGGGTAAAGCAAATTTTCTAAGACGATTCGTTCCAAACTATGCCGAGGTGGCTAAAGGTTTCACACGGTTGCTAAAGCGAGATGTCCCTTTTCATTGGGATACCATCGCTCAGGAATCTTTTGAGCGTCTCAAGGGTCTCCTTGTTTCTGCTCCGTTGCTCTGTCCTCCGAACTATCATCGCGACTACACTCTGTATTTGGCTGCCGCTGACACCACTATCGGCATGGTTCTCGTTCAAACTGACAATGATGACACTGAGCATGTTGTATATTATCTCAGCCGTAATATTTTAGACATGGAAACTCGATATGCTTATGTCGAGAAGTTGGCTTTGGCCGTCGTTTGTGTTGTCCAACGCTTCCGTCACTATATTCTGCTGCGCACTACCACCGTGGTTTCTGATTGCAACCCCATGACGTATATTTTGTCACGCCAGTTGCTGGGGGGCAAGTACTCAAATTGGATTTTCATCCTCCAAGAGTTCGACTTGGAATTTACCACTGCCAAGTCCAAGAAATCCCTTGTATTCGCTGAGTTGCTTTGCTCTTTGCCATCTTCTTCCCCGCCCTCTCACTCAGAGGATCATATTCCGGATGAGACTTTATTTCTCATTAGCACCCTCGATCCCTGGTACGAGGATATCATTATATATCTGCAAACGTCCTCCTTTCGCCCCGGCGTGTCCAAAGACGCTCGGTGAAGGATTCGTCATCAGTCTCAACCATACCGTATCATTGGGGACACACTTTATCGCCTCGGCACCGACTCTATTCTCCGCCGATGTCTAACTCTCGAGGAAGCTGAGCGTGTCTTGAATGACTACCACTCTGGTGCTTGTGGTGGTCACATGTCCGGATATGCTACTGCCCAAAAAATCCTCCGTGCTGGCTACTTTTGGCCCTCTATCTTTAAGGATTGCATTCTTGCCGTCCACTCTTGTCATGAGTGCCAGATATACCAGCGGAAGATGCGAGCGCCTCCCGCTCCATTGCACCCTATTGTCACCGTCGCCCCTTTTGCAAAATGGGGCATTGATTATACGACCTGTAACCCTCGCTCGGCCGGGGGGCATGGGTTTATTATCGTTGTCGTCGATTACTTTACTAAATGGGCCGAGGCGATGCCTACATTAACTGAAGACGGTCACACAGCGGCGCAATTCTTATTCAACCATGTTATCTCGCAATTCGGCGTCCCTTAAGCCATCATCACTGATCACGGGAAGCATTTCCGTAATCATATGATGACGGAACTAACAACCCAGCTAGGCTTACAGCATGATAGTTCGACTCCATACTACCCTCAGTCCAATGGCCAAGTTGAAGCTATCAATAAGATTTTGGTTACAATGCTTCAGCGTACCGTTGGCATGCATAAGTCTAACTGGCATTTGATGTTGTTCCCTGCCTTGTGGGCCTACCGAACCTCCGTGAAGGATGCCACCGGTTTCACTCCATTTCAACTAGTTTATGGACTAGAGGCTACCCTTCCAATCGAGTGCGAAATCCCTTCATTAAAATTGGCTGTCGAGCTACTTCCCAACACTACTCCGTTAGAAGAATTCCTTCTTTACCTGGAACGGCTAGATGAGACCCGTCGCCTAGCCTCTTTGGCCATTGAAACACAAAAGAAGCGAGTCAAGACTCACTTCGATCAGACTGTCCATCCACGTTCTTTTGTTGAGGGAGATTTAGTCCTGCTATACGATCAGGCAAACGATAAGCTGGGAGCAGGAAAACTCGAGCCTATGTGGCTAGGCCCTTGCATTGTTAAGAAAGTTTTGCAAAAAGGGGCCTATGAGCTAATTGATTATGAAGGGAACCCTCTCGGGAAACCCCGAAACGGGCTGTACTTGAAAAATTACTATGCATGATGCTTGTACACTTTATTTTGTACATACATGTACTTTAGCAGGTGTGTTGTGTGTATGTGTGTCAGTTTTAAAGGCGTGACTGCCGCTTATTGTGTCTTTCGCTTCTTGTGCAGATGTCTGATGCACCTTATGTTGGTTTTGCTGATGGTGCCTGCCACAGTACTCGTAACTTGTCCTCTGCGGCGTGGGTGATCTATGATCCTCATGGCGAGTTGATAGATTTTCAAGGTGTGTGTTTGGGTCGTACCACTAACAATGTCGCCGAATATTGTGTTGTAATTGAGCTACTTGCTGAAGCAATTAATCTCGGCATTCGTGCATTGGTAGTAAACCTAGACTCTCAACTTGTCGTCCACCAGCTCAACGGGCGATATTCCGTCAGAGACCATCGCATTCTAAGGTTGTATTTACGTGTGAGATTGTTAGAAAGGAACTTTGATTTTATCACATATCAGCATATTCCACGACGATTAAACACATTATCTGATGCATTGGCTAATCATGTATTAGATAGACATTTGTGTAATTTATAATCAAAACATTATACAAGCAAGCACATAAAAGCACAATAATAAACCATAGGCATATGTATATATATATGTGTGTGTCATAATGTTTGCACCGCGTGCGTTACATAGTCCAAAAAATAATACATGTTCATCCTGATACATCCTGGGACGACATGTCCCTCAAAAATATGCATGAAAGAAGCCTAGAAGTCTAGTCGTGGTGGTGCTCATGATAGCACGTCACCGCACGCACCAATCGTCTCAACAGACGATGGATACGAGTCGGCACTCCCACTGTGTGCCTCTGGTATGCAAAGGGCACGTCCGCCAGTCTAGCGTAACCCGGAATCCCTTGGGTGAGTCCCTCGAGATTCTGCACCAGCTCTTCCCCCACGACACCCCTTGCCTGAGGGTCGGCTGCGGGTTGGCCCCTCCGCGCTATAGGAGACAAGCCGGCTGGTCGCTCTGGGCCTACATCTACATGTACATATGACTGTTATCAGAACATGCATGTATTAACAAAAAAAAAAATACATAAAACATCAAAAAATGAAGAAATCATACCCAGCTCCTCGTCCCATTCCTCTTCCTCTGGTAGTGGGAGGTCTGGATCCCCCATGAAATTAGTCCCCACGTATGGCCAATCCTCCACTACGATCAGCTGACAACGGAGCCATATAAAGAACTCAGGCCGCTAAGACATCTGCTGACCCCCTCCTCCTCCGGGCATCATTGCTGCCCAGCGAGTCATCCTAGGCTCTCGTGGCAATGGATCAACCACTACAGCTCCCTGAATCTGAAAGAGGGGTAATCGTTCCAAGAAGAACAACACCACAATTGAGCCATACCCGAACTGTTTCACTTCTCCGCGCTTACACTTTGTAAGCTGCCTTTTGATGTTGGTAGTCACCGCTGTAGCCCAGTCAAAGATGGTGGGGCTGAGGCATTCTGTCGCTAGTAACAGATGATTCTTGCTCGCCTCAGGAGGCGCCTATACCCCAGTTGCACGCATGATGGTGAACAATATCACCTTAAGAACCAAGTCCTGGATGGTGGCGATATCCACCTTGGAACTATTTCTCCCAAATTGTGCCTCTGGACACACTCGGGCCTTCACTTCACCTATCTTCTCTCCGGAAGGTCTGCTTCTGGTCAAAATAGGGCTCGCCCCTCTCCGTGATAGCCCAGTAATGAAATACACATCAGACACGTCCAGCTCTAAGGTTTGGTCCCGTAAGCGAAATACTTGGTCATCAACATCCCAAGCATCCACTATTAACTGCAATAACTCAGGCTGAGCTCGCAGATAAGATGTGAGGAAGAACTTCTTGAGACCATAGTCCCTCAAAGCGTTCATACATCCCTCATCCTCGATGGCCAAGGCATCTACGGCATCATGTTCCCGTTCTTTCCATTCCACCACCATTTTTGCTTGTTTCCTGCACCCAGAGGGATGAATAAGTCATTATTGGAACACTGGTAAGCTTACAAACCGGACAAATTTAAAAAATAATGAGGAAATTCAAGGTAAAAATTAGGTCGCGCGGTTGGCGCGACTGTTTCTAAAATAGTCGCGCCAATGGCACGGTACCTTTGGGTAAATCACCCCATTGGCCCGGACCCGTGCCAGATACCCGCGCCAATGGGGCGCGACCCTAAATTTCAATTTCCTCCTTGCAGAGGCTCAATCAAGGCACAAAATGCATAAAAAAGGAATGGAAATGAAGCTAAAGGAAGCGCCTCTTACCTGGAACCGAAGAAATCTCGAATGGTTGTACGGATTGGCTGTAATCACCGCCTGAAGTTCGCCCCCAAACAGACCACTACTACTATTCAAGAGGTAAAAAGTAAAAAGTAATTCTATTTTTTACATTTTCACCATATTTATAGACTTTTTGACTCATTTTTAGGTTTAAAAAGTTATTTTTTGAATATTTTAATATATTTGTGGTCGAAAATGGATTTTACGATTGCTTCTTGTACAATGACAGGTCTCTTACGCAACTTCGATGGTGAAACGAGTTGTATTTTATACTTTTTCGGACTCGGTAAATACACGAAAAAGTCACTATGGAGTCATCTTTCAGCGCTTTTCTGACTCGCTAAACATGAAAAGATCGCCGAGTTATCCCTCTTGACTCGTTAAACGTAAATAAGAGGCGGTCGTCTTTAAACTCTTTTTCGACTGTGTAAACACGAAAAGATCATCGGACCTTTGACGTTTCAGGTTCGTTAACGGTTTCGAAACGACATGGTCTCGATCGCTTTTTTACTTTTTCAGGTCGAAATCACTACTTATGAAAAGTACTCCTCGATCGTAATGGTTGGGCGGTTCTTTCGAGCATTGTTTTATACTTTTTCGGGCTCAAGAGACACAACTTTACGAAAAAGGACACCTTTGGAGTTTTCTTTTCCGCAGCCTTTTCAAACTCTCTAAACATGAAAAGTCGCCGAGTTTTTCCTTTGTCAGACTCGTTAAAACTTAATGACATTGGAGTCCGTCAAGATGATGTTACAAGCATATGCTATCCCCATCAAGCTTGTAAATAAAAATAATTGGGGTACTCGCCAGAAATGGTAGGGGAAAATGGAACCAGAATTATTGTCGTGTCGGCAGTATGTCACTCTTGAACATGGCACTTGTCTGCTTTCGTGTCTGGGTGGGGATATCTCATCTCATTTTTCACTTTCCTCCGTGGATTTGGGTAATCCTGTTTGACCTCTCATCTTCTCATTGCCTCGTCACCATGACCTCTGATCCATTGATGTCAAATACTGCAATTCCACTGTCGTGCCGCCGATATGTTCAAGAGAAGTTGACCTCTGCAGAATAACAACCTCCTTCTGATAGCTCACACAATTTTGATCCACCACAATATTCTTTCTCTATCTCGTGTCGATGATGTGGGAAACACTATGGCCCACCTTCGATCAAGGTCACTTCCTGTCGACTTCAACTCATTATCCAGGAAGCTGATCTAGAGACTCCCTTCCGGTACCTTGGAGCCTGCATGCCTCAATGGCAGGTTCTTCGTGTTCGACGTGAGGTTTTCATCATTGGCCTCCGATCGAATGATTCTACGGGTGTTCGACGCCAGCTCACTAATTCACACGCCGTAGATTGTACCTATAGTACCTTGAGGGCCATTGTCATTATTGGTGGTACCTCTCGCATCTGTTAACAGTTTTCATTATTGATTGGTAATCAGACGATGTTCATGCATGTTTGACTTCAGCTCATGTATTCTCATGCTTGAACTTGTACTTTTGTTCGGGTCGAGATGGAGCGCAAGACCCTGGATTTTGTCTGTTGGAATCCAGGCTGTGATTTTGTGGATTCTTGTTACATGACTCATTCACTGGATGGCTGCGACCATACCTGAGTCTATTCATCGATCCTAACCAGATGGCTGCGCCCATACCATGGATCTAGATTATTATGTACTCTGTTATGGATGGCTGTGACCATACCACATATATTATGTACTTGAGCTATCAGTTGTATCTCTCTATGCAGATTCTCCGGCGGCAGCTGCATGTGTTCTTGTAAAGCATTTCACCCCTCTCTCTCTCTCGGGCCTCATGCTTTAGGGGGCATCTGTTACACAGTAATTTGTCACCATTGGTCACCGTCCTTGTTACCCCTTTCCCGCACTTTGGAGGACTCATTCCGGGACTTGTGAGCAGTGACATAACTTGAAAACACTTGCATTATGTTCCCCTAAGTATGGACTTCATATGCCTTGAAGACATCTCCTGCAAAATATCCTTAAAAAGTCCCCTTTTTCCATTAGCGCGGTTCCACAGTGTATCACCCGCGCCAATGTAGGAAATTCTCCAAAGAGGGTGCACTTATTGGCGCTCTGTCTCAGAGTCTTACCCGCGCCAACCAAGTTTGGAAAAGTTTGTTCACAAACGCACGCCCGAGAGTTTTTTCCTTTCGACTCATGTGGCTTTTCAGGGATAATGTCAATCTCATGGATGTCGAGAATCATCATCCACAATAGCTTTTCGAGGATAATGCTTATCACATGAATGTCTGGATTCATTGTATCTCTTCCTCCTCCTCCATCTATAAAAGCTTGTTCTGGTGCATTTGACAAGCTAGTTTTGAGTATAGGGAGAATGATACTGTCAGAAGTCTGAGAGATTGTTGTTGAGTCTTCTTTGCATTCATAGTCAAAGAGAGAGGGAAGCTTGTTCCTGATCCTGACAAGCTTTGCAAGACATGTGTAGCTGATCACCCAGCCAAAGGAGGATTTGACGTCAGAACTTCGGTTGTATACTCCTTTGTTGATTATCAATAATAGATGACTATCATTATGGTTCCATTCTTGCTGTTCATTATAATGATGATTGAATTATATCTTTTCTGACCGATATATAATTGCATCTATTGGGTTTTATGCTTGTATTCATATCGTTCTTTACATGTTTAGGTTTCCATTCACGGAGATCGTGAGGGTCGTGACCAGCCAGAGCAAAGGAACGGGAGCGTCAACTCTCCTACAACACTAGCGTTGGAATCCAAGTAGGTTCTCGTAATCCACCTTTAATTTGCAATTAGGAACCTGCATGATAGTATTGTTTGATTGTTGCTAGACCCATTTTGGGCTAGTGGGATCGCCTCTGTCCGCAGAGGGGATTTACCTCTAAAACAGTCCCATTTGGTCTTTAGGTTTCATTTTTTTCAAGGTCCAATAAAACATCATTTCACCGCATAAGGTCAGAAAAAGTATGAGAGTGAACAAAATAATATCCCTTTTCAGTTAAAAAGGATTTGCAAGCATGTAACCATGGTTGCCAAAGCTCTAATTTTGATTTCAAGTAAGAATTTCATTCCAGTTTGTAATTTTATTCCAAAAACAGAGATGTAATCCTATTTTTTATATTTATGTAATTTTATGTCATTATATGTAATAAGTAACTTTTCCCAAGCTGTCAACTCAGTTCCAAAATGCCAAAGGACCAAAAGTCAAAGGTCAAAGTATTCCCAATGTATATCAAGTGATCAATTTGTCAAAGAAAAGTCAAGTGTCAAGGTATAGGTTCCAAGAGTAAAGTGAATGATAAAAGGAAGAAAGTGGGTCCCAAGGCCCAAAACATCAATTTCATGAAGTATAAAAGCCACCAAGACATCAAAAGCAAATCCATTTTCACTCTCAAAGGTCGAGCTCACACTCCCTTGGCTCAAAAAGTCGATTTTGCAGGTTCAAAGGCGAAAATTTTCTTGGCGTTGCGCTTAGGAAGAAGGCGTTGTGCTTAGAAGAGAGGCATTGCGCTTAGAGCTTTGGGCGTTGCGTTTTTTAACACAGGCGTTGCGCTTCTAGGTAAGGCACTACGCTTTTTCCCAGTGAGCCTCCAAAGCACCAAAACACCTCCAAATCCTCTCAAAAGCTCAACAAGGCTTTGTTTCCTCCTCTACCAAGTAAGTAACCCTATTTTCCACCCATTTGCACTTCCAAACAACATTTCTTTTTAGTGTTTTGATTCCTAAGAAAAATTGGCCCTTGGGCAAGGGACAAAACCCTAAATTCATCCCTATCCTAAAATTTTCTGCCCATAGACCCTACAATACCTCCCTACATCACTATTAAACCCATCCCTACCCTTACATTATCATTTCCTAGTCCCTAAACACTTTTCCCATAAAACCCTAAGACCTAGGTTTCTAAAATCCCTAGGAAGCCTCTACCATAAACCTGTAAATTAATTTTCATTCCCAACTCCCTTCACATTTTCACCTCCTATCACCTCCCACGGTTCCATAATCCACCACCTCATCTCCCCAAATTTTTATAGCCTATCCCCATTCCCTATACCTATTTCCACTTCCCATTCTTAACTACCTTATCACTAGGGTCCCTTAAACAAACATTATGGAGGAAGATAGAGACTATGTGGAAGAGGAGGATACACAAGAAGAAGAGGACAGAGAACAGAGGAGGCCACACAAAGGAGGCAGAATCCTAAGGCTGGAGCCCACTAACACAAATGAACTCATGGCTTCACCAATGGCAGTCTCATGTTTTCAGTATGTGGGTTGCCTTGATTTTTGCAAAATGATTGAAAGAGCTCAACATCACCATGTTTTGACTAGACTATTTGCATCAAACCTTAAAGATAATCAAGTAACCTTAGGAGGAGTGGTCGTCACTTTGTCTACTTCTATCATTGTTGCTGCCACAGGGATTCCAAACATGGGCGAGAGGTGGTTTAAATCAAAGGATTTGGAGGATCAGTATTATGAACCATTCATCAAACCACTGTACATAAATGAGAGGACGAGGGCGTTCCCTTTCATCTACCTTCTTAATAGATATTCCCCCATGATGAAAATCATCATGAAGTACTTCTCTTGTGAAGGTAGGTTCTCTAGGTTCTACACCTACCGTATCAAACTACTTATGCACTTCACAAGGGTCAAATTCCTCAATATCCCATACTATATGTTCAGAAGTATAGAAAGAATGGCCTCCATTGTGCAGAAGAGAGATTGTGACCAACAGATGAATAGCCTTTTCCATCACTCACTGATCAAGATAATTTTCCTTCATCACCTTGATCAGTTGCATATTTCATGGGACAATTTGATTGCCAATGACATTTTTACTGCTCCACAAACTCCACATGCTAAAGGTATGCCTTCTTCATCTCATCCCACTAATCATCATGCGGAAGCCATAACTCCTCCATCTCAGCCCACTACTTCTATTCCTCCATCTGATCAACCACCCTCAGTATCACCGCCATCATCACCATTTCATGATCATGTAGGGTCACCTAGCAGAACTGAGGTCATCAGGCCTAAAAGCACAGATGTGAGCACATTGGAACATACTTATCGGAGATGCCACGGGTAGGTGTTTGTCCCACAAATTATGGGAGGGGCCTTGCCTTCTTCATCAACAAAGAAGGTACACAAAGGTAAAGAAAAGATGACAGAGGTAGAGATCCAGCAGCAGCAGGAGGACCTCCATGAGACAGAACAGGATTTTGACTTGGTTGACCTAGGTGAACATGATGACAGTGAGAGCACAAGAATTTTCATCAAAGAAAAATATGCACTCATTAGGGAGCTCCAGATCAACCTGCAGAGGGAAAAATACATCATCTCATATTATGAGCAGGAAAATAAGCAGCTTGAGGCCAAACATGAGGTCATGGAGATTAAGCTCTGATGCATGAGCATCTAGACCTAGCCAGTAATGTGAAAGTCTGTTCACATGTTGTGGTTAAAAAAGTTGAATTTCACTGACCTGAGTGGTCAAAAGTCAATTTTTACCGAGAGGGTTGGATCTCTCAAGAAATGAGTTGTATTTCATTATTGTAATAAGTAGAAATTGTCTTATTTTAGATTCAAAGATAAGTTGTTAGCATAGGTGTGTGATAGGGATGGAAAATAGAAATTTGATTGTTAGATTGTTTAAAATATAAGATTGAGTTGTTAAGCACATTTAGAGTGGGATTCGATTGATAAAAAGAAGAAAAATGTAATGTAGACGGGGGGGCAGAGAGAGAGAGGATTGAGTGGAGCGAGAGTCAAGTAATAGTGTGTGGATTTCCGATTGAAACATAGGTCTTTTAATCGCTATAATAGAGCCAAAGGCAAGACTTTGTAACCATTTTTTATAATGAATAATTGATGCGTGTGTGTGTTTATATAATGATGTTGTGGAAATTCTCGTTTCACTTCTGATTATTTGTATCCTGGATAAAGTCGAATATTTCTCTATTTTTATTCTTTATGTTATAAAACTCAGAGTTCACAAATATCGCAGTCCTTAGTGTTGATAACAGTATTGAAGCCTACTTAAATCCCAGTCGTTGATCTAAGTTCCAACCAATGGTGCGAAACCCCGCCAACTGTTGGAACCCCTATATCGCATCACAAATATGTGTTACACAAGGTCGGTCCACAGGTCTTAAGAAGTTGCGACGTGTGATCACCAAAATTTCGCATCGCAGGGAAGGCTTGTGTGTTATCAGAACTCTGGGTGTGGAAACACTGCGTATGCAATTGCGACATATCGCATCACAACATTTCATTGAAAAGGGAGTGGACCTGGAATATTGAGGAATTGTGATATGTGATGGAAGTGGGACCACTAACCATATTGCATCACAACACTTTGTTTGTATGTACCAAAACTTGAATACTTGCCAGAGTGACTTGTGATTGCGATAGAAGATCTGGACTGTTAGATCTAAATGTGCTATGATCTATGGTGAATCATGAACGGTTCTATTTAAAAGGGAAATATCATTGTTTTTGGATTTTACAATGGAGATCCGATCAGAGGAGAAAAGGTTGGGCTGTAAGGGAAATAATAAACACGGGGCCAATTGTTGAGATTTTTCAAAACAATTGATTCCTGTGTCATTTGTGGTATCAGAGCACAAAGAGATTAAAGATTGATTGCAGTAAACATGTCGTTGAGGAGAGGAGTTGGCATTGGTCGAGGAGGACCGGAAGCAAATGTAGTTCTGTTGGAGGAGATCTGAAGTCTGCGTATGAGGATGGAAACAATTGAGACTGCTCAGAGAAGAACACCTGATGAAGGGGATGACAGTGCTAAAAAAGAATTTTTTGAGGAAGAAGAAGAGGAGGAAAATGAAACTACCAGAGTTATTAAGATTCTGGTGAAAGTAGGAGGAAAACCAAAGGTGGAAATTCCTACGTATGAAGGGAGTCTCAATGCAGAAGAGCTAATGGATTGGATCAGATCATTAGATAAATATTTTGACTATGAAGAGGAAGCTGACGACAAGAAGAAGGTAAAATTTGCAGTTACCAGATTAAAGGGTCATGCATCTATTTGGTGGGATAAGCTACAGACATCCAGAACGAGGAAAGGAAAGTCCAAGATCAAGCAATGGGACAAAATGGTAAGTAAGATGAAATCCAAAGTTATGCCTAAATATTATCAATTAAATCTTTTTAAACAGTTGCAAAATTTAAGGAAAAAAGGAATGTTTGTTAAAGAATACACATAAGAGTTTTATAGATTGAGTATTAGAGCAAGACATGCAGAAGATGACATGGAGAAGGTAGCCAGATATATCAATGGCTTACGATATGACATACAAGACGAGATCAGCTTGTTAAGTCTGAATACTATTGAGGATGCCTATCAAGCAAGTTTGAAGGCAAAGAAGAAGATGTTGAGAAAATAGAATTGGAGGAATAGAGGAAGGAGCTCGATAAGAAGTAGAGGAACTACCAAACCAAGGGGACAGTAACATTAGCATGAAGCAGGCAGTTCAAGTAGCAGACCACCACAGAGAAGGGATTTTAATAGAGGAAGATTCGTGCTCAGAGGAAGAGGCTGAGGTAGAGATATTCGGTGCTACACATGTGGAGAATGGGGACATGTGTTGTGGGACTATCCTCATAATAAACCAGCAAGTTAGATGAATGTGAATGTGGCTGAGGCAAAGCCAGAAACACCTCGAATTATAGAAAAGGAAGAACCCACTGAAGTAGGAGAATCCTTGTTGTTGAGAAGGACATTGCTTAAGACAGAGAAAGAGATTGAAGAACCAGTGTAGAGGAAGAATTTATTCAGAACTACCTGTAAATCAAAAGGTAAGTGTTGTAAAGTAATAATTGACAGTGGAAGCACTGATAACCTTGTTTCTACAGAGATGGTGGACAAGCTCGGATTAGCAAAGACAATGCACCCTACTCCTTACAAAGTGTCATGGTTGCAGAAAGGACATCAGATCATTGTGACAGAACAATGCAAGGTTGAAATACAAATTGGTACGTATAAGGATGTAATATTATGCGATGTAATGCCAATGGATGTATGCCATGTATTGCTGGGAAGACCATGGCAGTTTGATCGGAAAGTTATTCATGATGGGAGGAGAAACACTTATACTCTGGAGAAGGATGGAACTAAACATACATTGCTACCATTGAAGGATGACGCTGACAAAGGAGCACCTGGAAGTAGTGTTATGTTGATGAGCAGAAAGGAGTTGTTGCAAGAGATTGGAAAAGGTGAAGAAATGCATTTTGCTGTCATAGGGAAACCGAAGGTAATTTTAACTTCCACGAACTTGGATGATTTCCCCGAAGAAGTTAAAATTCCTATTAAATGATTTCGCTAATATTATTGTGGATGAGTTTCCAAATGCATTGCCACTGGTCAGGAGTATTAGTCATCATATTGATTATACCAAGAGTGATTTTGCCAAATAAAGCAGCATACAGATTGACTCCTCAAGAGAATGCAGAAGTTGGAAGACAAGTGCAAGAATTGATGGATAAGGGACTAATCAGAGAGAGTCTTAGTCCATGTGTCGTACCAATAGTACTCAGTCCAAAGAAAGGAGGTGAATGGCGTATGTGCACAAATTCCAGAGCCATAAACAAGATCACAATCCAGTATAGATTTCCTTTGCCACGCATGGATGATTTAATGGGTTGTTTGAGTGGATCAAAGTATTTTACTAAAATAGATCTGAAGAGTGCATATCATCAAATAATAATTCGAGAAGGAGATGAATGGAAGACTGCATTTAAAACAAACAGTGGGTTATATGAGTGGTTAGTGATGCCTTTTGGACTCACTAATGCACCTAACACGTTCATGATATTGATGAACAAAGTCTTGAAGGAATATGCAGGCAAGTTTTTTATTGTTTATCTTAATGATGTTCTAGGTTTCAGTAAAAGTAAGGAAGAACATTTAGAGAATATTAAATTGGTTTTAATAACTCTGCAGAAAGAGAAACTACTAATAAATCTTAATAAATGTAGTTTCATGAAAGAAGAATTAATTTACTTAGGATCTGTAGTTTCTAAAGAAGGATTGAAAATGGACCCAGAGAAAGTCCAAGCAATTTGGAACTGGCCTATTCCCAGAAATATATTTGAGGTAAGAAGCTTCCATGGTCTTGCAAGTTTTTACAGAAAGTTTATCAGAGGTTTTAGTCAGATTTGTGCACCAAATCTTGAAAAAATTAAGGAGACCAATCAGCCGTTCAAGTGGAAGGAAACAATAGACAGGAATTTTAAATTGCTGAAGAGGAAAATCTCTAAGGAACCGATTTTAGCTTTGCCTGATTTTGAAAAAGTATTTCAAGTTGAAATAGATGCTAGCAGAGTTGTAGTTGGCGTAATTCTGATTCAAAAAGACCGATAACGTACTTCAATGAGAAATTGAATGAAGCAAAGAAGAATTATTCTTCTTACGACAAAGAGTTTTACGCTTTGTACAGGCCTTGAAAAAATGGAGACATTATTTGTTGCCAAAGGAATTCATATTGTATTCAGACAATCATGCATTACAGTTCATAAATAATCAGCCGAAATTGAATCAAAAACATGCCAAGTGGGTAGAATTTTTGTAGAGCTTTACTTTTGTGATAAAGCACACAAGTGGTAAGTTGAATAAATTCGTTGATGCGTTGAGCAGGGTAAGTTTTATTGTGCAAGAATTCAAAGTTGGTGTTGTAGGATTTGAAGAAATGATTGAAATGTACAAAGATGATGCCGATTTCAAAGATATCTATACAACAATTCAAAATCCAATAGTTCATAACAGAAGTCAATGGTTAGATTATCTCATCCAAGGAGGCTTATTGTTTAAAGGCAACAAGTTGTGTATTCCCAAATGTTCTATGAGGGAAAACATAATAAAGGAAAAACATAGTGGAGGATTATCTTGTCACTTTGGACAAGATAAAACCTTTTCTCAGGTGAATGCTTTTTATTATTGACCAAAAATGCAGACTGATGTTAAGAGATTTGTTGAGAAGTGCAAGATATGTTAGCATTCTAAGGGGGGAAGTCAGAACATAGGATTGTACCATCTATTTCCAATACCAGACCAACCGTGGGATGCAGTTAGCATGGATTTTGTTTTGGGATTACCTAAAACTCAAAGAGGGAATGATTCCATTTATGTTTTGGTAGATAGATTTTCCAAGATGGAACATTTCATAGCTTGTAAGAAAACTAGTGATGCAACACACATAGCTAATATATTTTTTTCAGAAATTGTAAGATTACTTGGATTGCCTGTAAGTATTGTGTCTGATAGAGAGACAAAGTTTGTAGGGCATTTCTAGAGAACTCTTTGGAAGAAATTAGGAGCTAACCTTAGTTTCAGTTCAGCATACCATCCTCAAACAGATGGACAGACCGAAGTCGTAAACAGGAGTTTGGGACACATATTAAGAAGTTTAGTGTATCAAAATCGTAAGCAGTGGGATTTAGCACTATCTCAGACTGAGTTTTCTTATAATGACACTCCAAACCGAAGTACTGGAATGATTCCATTTCAGATTTTTTGGAATGAATCCAAGAGGTGTGTATGAGCTCAGAAATTTGGGTAAATAGGAGACAAGAAGTGCAGAAGCTGAAGAGTTTGTAGAGCAGATACAGAGACTACAAGAAGACAAGAAAGCAGTGGCAAATACAAACAGAGAGTGGATATGAAAAGAAGAGAGAAGGAATTCCAAGTGGGATATTTAGTAATGGTATATTTAAGAAAAGAAATATTTCTTGCTAAGATGTACAATAAACTGAAAATGAAAAAGATAGGACCCTATAGAATTATAAGAAAGTTTTCAGCTAATACATATGAAATTGAATTTCCAGAAGGGATTGGAATATCACCTATTTTCAATATTGCAAATTTGTATCCATGCAAAGGGACAGAGATAGAGCTACGAGAGGAAATTATAGAAGATGAAGTTCAAACCTTGAACTAGGAAGAACAAATGTCAAGGGTCGTTAAGAAAGAAGTGGAAGCTGTTTTGGAGAAAAGAGTATCCAAAAGAACCAGAGGATAGACTTATTTCCAATATCTAGTCAAATGGAAAGGACAAGCAGTGGAGGATGCTATCTGGATAACAATAGCTGAGTTGAAGAAGTATGGAGTAAGCCCTGAAAGTCTGAGGGATGATTTCTTTCTTCCCCGGGAGTCTGATGTAGGAGCATCTGGACTTAGCCAGCAATGTGAAAGTCTATTCACATGTTGTGGCTAAACAAGTTGAATTTCACTAACCTGAGTGGTCAAAAGTCAGTTTTTACTGAGAGGGTTGGATCTCTCAAGAAATGAGTTGTATTTCATTATTGTAATAAGTAGAAATTGTCTTATTTTAGATTCAAAGATAAGTTGTTAGCATAGGTGTGTGATAGGGATGGAAAATAGAAATTTGATTGTTAGATTGTTTAAAATAGAAGATTGAGTTGTTAAGCACAGTTAGAGTGGGATTCAATTGATAAAAAGAAGAAAAATGTAATGTAGACGGGGGCCAGAGAGAGAGAGGATTGAGTGGAGAGAGAGTCAAGTAATAGTGTGTGGATTTCCCAATTGAAATAGAGGTCTTTTAATCGCTGTAATAGAGCCAAAGGCAAGACTCTATAACCATTTTTTATAATGAATAATTGATGTGTGTGTGTTTATATAATGATGCTGTGGAAATTCTCGTTTCACTTCTGATTATTTGTGTCCGGGATAAAGTCAAATATTTCTCTGTTTTTATGCTTTATGTTATAAAACTCAAAGTTCACAAAGATCGCAGTCCCTAGTGTTGATAACAGTATTGAAGTCCGCTTAAATCCCAATCATTGATCTGAGTTCCAACTAATGGTGTGAAACCTCCCCAACCGTTGGATCCCCTATATCGCATCACAAATATGTGTTACACAGAGTCGGTCCATAGTTCTTAAGAAGTTGCGACATGCGATCACCGAAATATCGCATCACAAGGAAGGCTCGTGTGTTATCAGAACTCGGGGTGTGGAAACATTGCGATATGTGATTGCGACATATCGCATCACAACATTTCATTGAAAATGGAGTGGACCTGGAATATTGAGGAATTGCAATATGCGATGGAAGTGGGACCACTAACCATATCACATTGCAACACTCTGTTTGTATGTACCGAAGCTTGAATACTCTCCAGAGTGACTTGCAATTGCTATAGAAGATCTAGACCGTTAGATCTAAATGTGCTATGATCTACGGTGAATCATGAACGCTTCTATTTAAAAGGGAAATATCATTGTTTTTGGCTTTTACAATGGAGATCCGATCAGAGAAGAAAAGTTTGGACTGTAAGGGAAATAATAAATGTGGGGCCAATTGTTGAGATTTTTCAAAACAATTGATTCCTGCGTCAAGCTCATCAAGGCAAAGAGGGAAGCAATTAAAGTCAATGAATTGCTAGAAGAGGCCTATGACAGGTATGGTGAGCCTGAAGAAGATCAAGAAACTAGAAAAAGACCTAGAACTAGAGGGCTGAAAAGAGCTCTAGAACTAGAGAAGAAAAAGGAAGCTGAGCTTTCTAATGAGCTCACATTGAATGAGTAATTTGCCATCTTGTTCAATGAAATCTAAGAGCATTAGCTTGATAAATTCAATCAGCATCTAGAGAAGCTCCTAAACAAAGCTAACCAGCAAAATGAAATTCAGAAGAAGATGGAAAAACACTATGCCAACAAAGAAAGGATTGCTGGGGCGAAACTCAAAGCTGCAAAGGAAAAAATTGAAGCCCTAACCAAGAAAAATGAGGAATATACACTTGAAATATTTTTTGAGGCATCACTCATGGCTTAACACACCTCATCAACATTCCTCAGGCTAAATTTTGAAGAATTTTGAGCAATTTTGGAAAATTTTGGAGTTTTGTGCATTTTTGGCAATTTGTGCACTAGGCACACTACCAAAAGCCTAGGGACCTCCAAATGAAAAATGGCCACCACCATTAGATTTAGAAGGCCAAATACAGTAAGGAAAACCACTTTTCTAAGCCTTTTTGAGTCAACTAGGTAGTCAAAAGGTCAAACAACAGCCAAAATATCATGTTTCTACCCTATTTTGGACGTTGGCGCTATGCTTTTGACCAATATCGGGAGAATCAACTTTTAGAGGGTTAAAAATTGACCATTTTGGAAAATAAATGTATATCTGGAAACTAGATAGGACAGGCTTTCCAATGAGCTATCCTGAGCTCAATTTGGACACTGGGAACCCCATCCAAAGTGGAGCTGAAGTTGGTGTTGCGCTTAGGACAGTGGTGTTGCGCTTTTGACACAAATTTTCTGAGTTTCATCATTTTGTGAATTTTCTCAGTTTTGATAGTTCCACCTTCACAAATCACGTTTTTACCAATGTAGTTGATGGATGTAAATGTAATAATGATGTTTTTTTTGTTACCTAGGGTAAATACATTAGGTGAAAACTCTTTTTGTGATGTAATGAATTAGTTTCCAAAAAGTCAGGGATGAGTCACTTTGACCACCCTACACTCTAGCTATCAGTTTAGTTTTTTTGTGGAACTGCTCTTCCTCTCATGGATCCAACCCTTGAGGCTGGGGAGGAGTTGTTTGAGGCCTATATCATGTACTTTTTCAGTCATTCTACAGGTTGGACTTCATTGGATGTTGTACTAGTGTTTCAGACTTTGGCATGGAATATATTGGATGAGTTGAAGCTATTTTGGTGGGATTTCTGTGGCATGGTATTTTGACATTATTTCTTCTTCAGTTACATGTGTGTGTATGTTTTGTATTTTCCATGATCCATTTCATTTCTAAATATGTTTTGTTTTCAAAGTGTGATAAGCAGAATTCATCTCCTATGCTCTGTTTTGGGAAGATCATCATAATTTGTTTCGTTTCTTTAGTTAAAAATAATTCATGATTTTCATGCTCTTTTTATCATCTCATTAGTCTAAACCATTCCACAAATATACTACAAAGTGTTAAATTACTTTCCTACCTTTCCCCATCAAATGTATGCGATTCTAATTCTCTCTTGCCCTGACCTAGTTCACTCTCTGACCTAATTCACTCATCCAGCGACTACCCCAATCAAAATCAAATTGAAACCCCGAGCTACTATATCTAGCCTAAAACCCTAATCCATCCAGTCCCTTTGGGCTGTGATCCTTTGGAGAGAGCCCTCTCTGGCTTGGTAGGGCTAGCTACCAAGTCAAAAGATTGGTCTGTGGTTACCTCAATTGGACTCTTCCTCAGTCTTGGAGATCCGAAGGAGTGATAACAGGGTCTATTATGACATCATATGTATTAGAACACGTATAATATTATATTATAGATTCACTTTGGGGATAGATAACATGATAACTTGACATAGCCATCACCAAATGGTGAAGTGCCTTAGTATTATCAATCTCCAAAGGTTCATCATAAATTATTACACTATCTTTCCTAACACAAGATAAATCAAAACTAGAAATTTCATTAGATAAATTAGATAAACATGAAAAATATTCATAAGAATTATATACAGAATGATCCTCATTGTTTCCTTATCATGAACTTGTTTGATAGAAAATTGAAAACTACTCTGAATTGTAATAGTTCATTTTTCTTCTAGAAGTGGAATTATATATGAAGGGACTACTGCATGAAAAGAGTGACTACTACATATAAAAGAATCATCATTATTAAATGATTAAATCATCATTATTAAATAGAGAAGACATGATTAAATGGTTCTTTGTTGAGACAATCATTATTATTATTAGTGTCTAATATTTGAGTTACTAACTCTTTATCATCCTCTTCATTACAAACAACAAGTTTACCAGAATCTAGAATAAGTTTAGGAGTGGAATTGATTTTATTGGACATATTTATACACTCCTGGAATTGTTCATTAGCAAGTTCTAGGCTATATTTTTTAAAAGGATCATCAATGTCATTAGTAAACTCAAAAGAATCATTTCTAATATCTATTGTAGCATGTACACTTAAAGAATAATGATATCTAAGTTCATCATGATTATTCTATCTACAAGGAAGAGAACAGAGGTGACAAACCATTCTATTAAGTCTAGTTCAGAAATTTATCATCGCAATGAGATTTAAGACAAATTAATTTAAATATAATATGAAATAATGCTACATATTCACCTTCTAGCCTATGTAAGTTTTCAAGTTACAAACATACTTCATTGTAGTCATAATCTTGAAATGCATGTAGGAATTTACTTACAAAGTATTACATTGTGCGTATTGATGCAACTGACAATTATTCACACCATTTCTTAGCTCGACCTCTGAAAGTGAGAGTTAGAATATTGCACATGACAACATCATCAAAAATATCATAAGAACTACAATTTTGAATAATTTGAAAAATATGTTTAGGTGCAATTGTTTCACCCTTACCATCAAATTTATTTTTTGACAAGGGTTAACTATCTTTACTATAGTGTTGAAAAACGTTCTTCTAGAAACACATATCCAAATATGGATATGGGAAGGAGTCATTAAAATTTTAAAATAAAAAACTCCAAAGGGTTAGCTTGTCAGTCTTCCCTCTTAGCGCCAAAAATGTTGATGCTTGGAAATGACCAAGCTAGCATTATGGAGATCACTCGGTCAAGGCCCCAATTAAACCCTTTTCCATTTGGAATGGTGATTCTGAACAATATGTGGGCCTGGTAGCCACCTAAAGGAATTTTTGCAAAAATGGAGACTTCCTAATATGATTTCCTAATTATAAATGTAATCTATGCTAATGTGCAAAGAACATAAAGAAATATAATATCTCACAATCCGAAGAGGGAAAAGTACCACTCTCAACCAAGAGTAAGGTGAAAGGACCAAATTTGAATCTAAAATAAAGGTGAGCAAACAAATTGTAGAAACACATCATATGATTGCAACAATTAGAAACACATGTGCATACGTAGTTATCTAATAAGTAGTTACTAAAGCTACAAACACATACTTAGATTCAAATACCAATGAACAAATTCAATATCAAATGTACCATTGCATCATTGAAACAATTCACTTGAAAAAAATAATAATTAGATCAAAGAAAAGCATGCAATAAGGTTGCTAAACAATTATCAACCAACACATACAAGTATACTTGAATTCATGATTCAATTCTAATCTCAATTTGACCAACTAAAGAGGAAGTTGTCCATTAGTTTTAAATGAGCATATATTTTCATGAATTAACAATAACACCTAACTCAGAAAGACATACTTATCTAAAGCATAAATAAATCAAAATTGAATATATTTATAGGCAGTTAAACAATCTTCCAATTTAGATAATTGTGTACATAAATGAAATCTGATTACAAGCTTATGAGTGTAAAAGATTCTATGGATGACCTGTGATGGCATAAGCTCCTCAAAGATACAACATATCTGTTGAGAAACTAAATGTAGAGTAGATTAGCCTTGACTTCTCGTCTTGATAATTACTTGTGCATGTTTTTTGGCTTCTTATTAATTTTATGTTCTCTTCATCAAGCAATTATACAAAAAGTCAAAGCATAAAGACCACAAAGGGACAAAGAACACCATAAATTAGGCTCCAAGCCGGGGAAAAACCCCACAAGGGGGAAAACCCAAAAATCCTTTTCTTATATAATCATATCAAATTAAGATATCCAAGACCCAAGATCAAGACTAGCACAAAGACCTTAATCAAACCTCCTCCAAGTCTCCTTCAACCAAGTCAAAGCTAGCAAAAGTCAACATTGGTCAAACCCTCTGAAATCTAGTCAAATCATAGAATTTTGAACCTGCATTGAAGGACGAATTTTAGACCTATAATTTTCGTAGAGATACCACAAAATCTTTGTGCATGTGAGCAAAAAGAGCTAGAAAACCTTAATTTTATCTCTCCTTTTACCTCCTTTTCTCTCCTTTGATTTTGGCTCCTTTTCGTCTTGTTTTTGGCATAGAATTCAATGTGATGAGTTGATGAGTGAATGGTCTTCCAAGTAATCAAGTTGAATTATATATATACATATCCAAGAGGGTCGAATAGATGCCTCTTAGGCCGACTTGTCCAAGGAGGGGCGATTTGGTTGGAAATTAAATTAAATTGAAAATAAATTCCTAGAATTGAGCCGAAACTATTTTTTGTTGTTGCATTCTTGACAAATAAATGGCATTGTGATGAGGTACAATCAACAAAACATTTTGACAATAAGAGTTTTTTTTTTTTTTTTTTTGCAAAAGCTTCTTTGTTCTTCAAAAATTGGAACCATGATTCATTCTACAAATCTTGTTTTCATAATCCTCTTATTCAATTTCTAGTAGAAGTTTGTTTTCTCCTCCCTCCTTAAAGATTCATTTTTTTGTTTTAGGGGTTGGGAGATCAATTTTTCCAATTTTGAAATTCTCATTAACCACTCTTAAAACTCCATCTCGTAATTTCCCTCTAAAATGTCTACAAAATATTCACAAAATTATTATTAAAGACAATAAAACTCAAAGCAAAACTCAAATCTAAAAACACTTGAAACTACTCATTGTAAGGAAATTAAATTAAATTGAAAATAAATTCCTAGATTTGAGCCCAAACTACTTTTTGTTGTTTCATTCTTGACACATAAATAGCATTTTGATGGGGTACAATCAACAAAACATTTTGACAATAAGATTTTTTGTTTTTTGAAAATTCACATAGGGATCTCGATTTGTTACAATTTCATAACCATTTTTATGCATAATTTTTTGGGGCATTTAACTTCTAGATTTTCAAAATAAACAATCCCATATTATTCTCCTCGATCTCATATTTTCAACAAGTACAATGGGCCTGATTTTATGCCCCGTAGCCCGAGATATGATCTCTAGAAGTCAGAGTCTTGTAACTGGTCATAAATTCACAAGTGCATTATGGTGATCGATTGGTGCGTTATGTCAGAAGGTTAAAAATCCTAAGTTTTAATTCCACATGCATGGATGAATATGATTGTTTTTGCCTCTATGTAGTTTTGTGAGATCATAGTATTTTGTGTGTGAAATAAGAAGACAATGGTGGAGGAAGTGCATTATAGCATTCTATTCCACTTACATTGCATTAAACCTTACTGAATTAGCCTTACTGAATTCATATGGCAAGTAATTGGATTCTCGCATTGCATTAAACCTTAGTGAATTAGCCTTACTGAATTCATATGGTGAGTGGATTCAAATGTGGAGGAGTTGAGACTTAGATGTAATATGACGTGAAATAACTTTAAATGAAATAAATAAGAAAAAACTAATAAAAAAAACCAAAAACAAGCCTATGTGATTCAATGTCGAAGAGTTGAAAGTTAGATGTAATATGAGGTGGAATAACCTCAAATGAAATAAATAAGAAAAAAACTAATTAAAAAAACCAAAAAAAAGCAAATGTAGAAGTGTTAGGTGGAACTGAGGTGATATATATATATATATATATATACCTCCCTTTTCGCCATCGCCATAGAATCATCGCAAACCATCATTAATGAAAATATTGGTGAGATTCTAATAAACCCAAACCGATAAACTAGAGTTGAGATGCCCTGGTAGTGATAACCATAGTTAAGATATGGTAATGTGATGCCAAACCTTGGTTAAGCCATGGTAGGATGGCAATAAAATATGATTAGCCCAAGTGGAGTTACGTGGAGTGTAAGGTGAAAAACTTGGTGAGATTATGATAAACCCAAACCGATAAACTAGAGTTGAGATGCCCTGGTAACCATAAACCATAGTTAAGATATGGTAATCTGATGCCAAACCTTGGTTAAGCCATGGTAGGATGGCAATAAAATATGATTAGCCCAACTGTAGTTACGTGGATTATAAGGTGAAATGGTGAGGTGTAATTGCAATTACTAAAATAATAAGCCTTCATGGCCCCCACGCCCCCTTCACTACCACATGAATTCATAAAGAAAAGGACTTAGGTTAATTTAGGATAAACCTTCGCGTCATCATGTGAAACCAACATGCCGAAAACAAATTTAAATCATGGTGATAACCTAATGGTGGGATGGGAAAATGCCTATCCTGGAACTGAAAATAAAAATTTGTTCTCTCCTAGCACCTAGCACCTGTTGTCAACTCGCATCGAGATTTTTAAATGGAGACTGGCGATAACTAATAGAACCTAATAGGAACGAACGAGAAAATTCTTGTCCCGTAATAGAGAAAATTCACATTCGCACCTCCCATCAATAGCTCAAATAAATCACATGAATCGAGTGGTGGGACCCGCCCGCTGATGTGGTGTTAGCGCTGACATGACATCCTCGTAGAGGTCCCACATGGTAGTGACTTAGAAAATAGTGTTGATGTGTACTCTAAGTGGACATGCCATGTGGCATGTGGAAAAGCGTGCTTGGATGTTGATGTGGAAAAGATGTAGTGACATGTGGTGGCGACGTGGAAGTACCCCATTAATTTTTTTCGAATCCAATGTTGTCATGTCAGCGTGCAACCTCATCAAAGCAATGAAAAAATGTGACACTTCAAAAGGTCATAACTTTTGATTTGGGAGTCAAAATGAGTTAAATTTTATATCACCGAAAAAATCCTAGAGAGGAAGATGATGGAAATGTCAAAAATGACAAACTTCGAAACCAAAAAGGCACTCAAAATCAGAAACCAAATGAAAACCAAGGTGATATTTCCAAATTGTATATAGGGCTCCTTTATTTTCAAGAAAAATTAAGGGGAGTTGTTAAGGCCTCGAGACACCTCTAGATGAGTAATCAAGAAATGGAAAAGGTTGGCTTAGGATGAGTTGGACTAAAGTACGGACAACCTAATGGAACAATGGTGGGACAAGTCCCCACGATGAATGAGGAAAATTAGCGTCATCCGCATGACCAAGCTGAGCATGTGGAACGAAAATTTAGTGCTTGATGAAACAAAAATTTGGCATCGACCGAGACGAGGTGGGTGTGTCGAGTAGGTGGAATATCAATTTGGCACTTGTCAAAATAAATATTTTAGGTTGTTTGATGAAACGAGCATTGGTCTGATGGAGCCGAATTGTACGAATTAAAGGAAGATGGATTCACATGAAGGGACTCTTGCGATATAAGTATAAGAATGATGGAATGGTTGAAGACATAACATGCCAGATTTGAATGAAATCTTATTGCAAGGTTGAAGAGAAAAAAGGGGCCAAGATGAGGTACAAAGGAGGGAGAGTTGAGTTTGGTACGGCTCGGGCCTGCAATAGAGCAGGCCCTGAGGATGAATATGGCCCAATTCAATGGGACTAGTTGAGGAGTAGGGATGACCCGAGATCAGGTGGTACAGTGACCTACTAGGGCCAACCAGTGTTTGAGGTTTTGATTCTTTATATTCTCTTAAGGGTTTTGGATTATGTTTTGGTTGGACCAAACCTTCATCTTGGTGAATTCTTATACATACATTTTTAATAAAACTAAAAGGTCAGAGGACCATTTCCATTGAAATTGAGCATGTGTATGAAAATTATAATGTCTTGCATATGATGTTCATGATTTATGTTAATGGAATATGATGTGATGTTGTTACTACTTATATGAATGAAATTTTAATAAAGTAAGTGATAATAGGATTTCTTTCCCTATATCAAAGAGATACTATTTTGTTGCATAACTATCGATATAGAGATTTTATAAGTAAACTTATTTTGAGGCATAGTTCGGGTGAAGTAACTTTGTACTCCACGAGGAAAAGGTGAAATATGTTGGTGTCGCATGCTTGAGGGATCACAGTGTGCCCAAAAGGAGCCTTGTGACTGTAGGAGGCCCTAGGGTCAGGACACCAAGGGACCTGTGTTAAAAGATAGACATGGGTGACTTAGTACAAATGATCTAAATGCAAGTGGAAATAACTACTATTAAATTGGTAAATATATGTTACATCATACAAAACTTAATAGCAATTAAAATAATTTAATACTAGTTTTCTTTGTTTTGGTTGTTTGAAAAAATAAATGTTATTGGAATTTTTGTGGTATTCCATTATTATTTTTTTGTTGTTTTATTTTATAGAAGGATAAAATAATCAATATGCTAAAATGAGGTTATATGTTCCATATGTGACCAAGTAATAATGCGTATGGAATGTGAATGCATATAAAGTCTACAAGGGTGGGAATCGTGGGTGAGTCTCCTTGGAAAGAATGAATGACATGTTGAATTTAGATGGTGGTGTTTTAATACAAGAATGTAATGAAACAATGGGTTCATTATGAGGATTCCCAATTCTATGGGGATGGATGACATGGGTGTTGGAATTCAAAAAATGATAAACTAGGATAGGTAATGTTAGGAAGAGCACTACCATCTAACAAGTGCATGCATGTAGCTCAAAGTGGTGAGGAAACTTGAAGAGATTGGGTCAAGCATATGGAAAATTGAAAAATAGATTGGATTCTAGATAACACATTTAAGATGGAACCACATTTGAAATGGAGCTCAAAGGTTCAGATTCTTTATATTCTCTTAAGGGTTTTGTATTATGTTTTGGTTGGACCAAGCCTTCATCTTATTGAATTCTTTTACATACATATTTAATAAAACTAGAAGGTTAGAGGACCATTTCCATTGAAATCGAGCATGTGTATGAAAATGATAATGTATTGCATATGATGTTCATGATTTATGTTAGTGGAAGATGATGTGATGTTGTTACTACTTATATGAATGAAATTTTAATAAAAGTAAGTGATAATAGGATTTATTTCCCTATATCAAAGAGTTATACTATTATGTTGCATAACTATCGATATAGAGATTATACAAGTAAAATTATTTTGAGGCATAGTTTGGGTGAAGTAGCTTTGTACTCCACAAGGAAAAGGTGAAACATGTCGATGTCGCATGCTTGAGGGATCACAGTGTGCCCAAAAGGTGCATTGTGACTGTAAAAGGCCCTAGGGTCGTGACACCAAGGGACCTGTGTTAAAGGATAGGCATGGGTGACTTAGTACAAATGATCTAAACAACAATGGAAATAACTACTATTAAATTGGTAAAGATATGTTACATCATGTAAAACTTAATAGCAATTAAAAAAATTTAATACTAGTTTTCTTTGTTTTGACTATTTGAAAAAACAATGTTTTTGGAATTTTTGTGGTATTTCATTATTAGTTTTTTGTTGTTTTATTTTATAGAAGGATAAAATAATCAATATGTTAAAATGAGGGAATATGTTCCATATGTGACCAAGTAATAATGCGTACGAAATGTGAACGCATATAAAGTCTACAAGGGTGGGCATCATGGGTGAGTCTCCCTGGAAAGCATGAATGACATGTTGAATTTAGATGGTGGTGTTTTAATACAAGAATGTAATGAAACAATGGGTTCATTGTGAGGATTTCCAATTCTATGGGGATTGATGACATGGGTGTTGGAATTCAAAAAATGCTAAACTAGTATAGGTAATGTTAGGAAGAGCACTATCATCTAACAAGTGCATGCATGTAGCTCAAAGTGGTGAGGAAACTTGAAGAGATTGGGTCAAGCATATGGAAAATTGAAAAATAGATTGGATTCTAGATAACATATTTGAAATGGAACCACCAAAGATGCACGAAAAATTTATGCCTCTAATTATATCTTGCCAACATGCAACATAACCTCATGTGTGCGAGTGATCAAAAATCAAATACATAAATCATACATTGTACATGGTTCCTTTGTTGAATATGATGAAGGATCAGAAGATAACCTAAAAATATCTAGCGACAGTAAAATAGATGGAGTCTCATTGAGGGGAGGCATGACATAAGTCCAATGAGAAAGTTCATGAGAAAAGAGGTTGTGTTACTTAGGAAATGAGAAACAAAGTTTATTAGATGGGAGAAGTAGAGAACAATTTTCCTCGGCTCTTCAATGTTGATTTTGGAGTCTTGATCCAAAATTTGAATTGACTAGGAAAGCTGATAAAAAAGAGTCAATTAGGGAGAGTTACTTAAGAATGAATTCACTAAAGGAAATAAAATTATGTGAGAAGATCAACTAAGTAATAATGAACTAGAAGGGTGGTTGGCATGCATGGAACATTTGGTGACAAGACTTATGAGTAAAATATTTTTAATAAGAGACAAATGCCATTGGGATAATTTTTGATGTTCCATTTGTTAATGGTAATTAAGAAGTCAAGTTGCCTATAGGTGAAGATCCAATGTGGACGTCAAATATCCAATAACTATAAAAATTTAAAGGCACGTGATCATAGTGTAATTGATTCTTAGACATGTCTTATTTAAAGGAGAACAATAGTAAACAATTCACTTTCACTGTTGGTTGTTGATATTTTGGATAGTTGTTTGATATGTTGGTTATATAATTTAGGGATCATGGTCAAGATTTTTTCGATGGAAAGTGAAGAAAAAAGCTCTGAAGCTATCGTATACCTCCATTGTCAGGAGCTCTAAGAATTGTAAATGTAGATCCTTAAAATTAAAATCACAGTGTAGTCAAATTGTAGTTATAAGCTTCTTGTAGGCCAATGAACTCAATCTTGAATTGTCCTTTGAGTTTCTTCCCCAAGAGTATTCCACAATAAAAATATTGGTGTATTGGGTGGAAAACATTATGTATAGAATTGTCTTGTCTCTAAACAAATTTAGAAAAAGCAATCTAAGACAATATTCATATACACAATTGAAACCATTTATTTTAGGTTATAGAATACGTGGTGTAGATATATTAAATGATATTAAACTAGGAATCAAAATCTAAATTAAATAATAAAAATCATCATATAAAGAAGTACTTACTTATACTAAAAATATAATTTTGAATGTGTATAAAGGAGTATTCAATCATTTTGAACATTTGAACATTTGAATTGATTCTCTTTAATCCATTTAAACTTATTTCACAATATTTTGTAAATATTAAAAAAGTTTATTTACTCTATGTAAAAAAAAAATGTTAAACAAAATATATATAATATTTTAATTATACATAAAATAATTATATTATATTATAATTATAATTATAATGACTGACTTACATAGGGCTGTTGAAAAGTGTGCAACAAGAAATGCTTGTTGAGAATGCAACAAGATGATGGAGCTTAGTGAAAAGAGTCGCCTTCACTAAGTGGGCCCGCAGGCAAATTATGGCGCAAGTTCTATTTTTGATCCCAACAGGAGTGATCACAGTATGGGTGACCACAGTATGAGTGATCAAAGTATGGGTGATCACAGTATGGGTGACCACAGTACGGGTGACCACAGTATGAGTGATCACAGTATGAGTGATCAAAGTCTATTTTTAGACTGGTTGTCAAAAATAGAAAAGTCAAATATTATTGTCTCATAATAATATTTGGACTATAAACTTGATCTTATTCTCTTGGAGCACTTCAGGATGAGCTACGGATGTGGTACATGCAAATCCCAGAAGGAAATATGTGGTTACCTATGGGATGACTAATATTTGCATGCAGGACTTCAGTTAGAACTCATGTGAGTTGAGTTTAGTGGACTGGAGGTGCAGTTGATGGAGTTGTGTTCAGTTTAGCTTTGTTAAACTGGTTGTATTTAGTCTAACTGGCAAATAGACTAGAGATGAGTTGGGTGAATTAGTTATTAATTAATTCATAAGTTATTAACTCATAATGCAACTATAGAATACATCAATTAACTCAGTTGCATGTCAGTGCATATTCAGTTCAGCAGGGACAGGTGTTAGAGGATCAGATTGCTATCAGTTGTAACTATAGCTGTGCATGATGATTTGCACAATCAGAGGGATTGAGTATGCCAATGAATTGGCCAATACCAAGAATTGTAGCCTGTGCTCACGTCCAACACAGTGTGAGTGATTATTTGCATGTCAAATACGAGTTTGGTAAGCCATTCTCATCAATTCTTGAGCAGGTATTGAGCTGTGGAGGCAGGCAAGCAGCGGGGGAGATTTGGAGATCAGATCTGAGTTGTATTGTGTGTAGCATGCGGAGATAGTACTGAGTACTTATGAGGAGTATTTTACTATGTATTGTTACATGATTCAATCACTATAATATACAGATAGTTTGGATTTTTAACGAGATGCTTTCCCCGGGAAAATACTATGTTGATATGTGTGATTGATGCTTCTATGTACGCATGTGAATGTTTCTGCTTCTGTAAATTGATGATCAACGTAGAGGAGGATGTGTGTTATGCATGTTCCGCTTATAAGTGTATAATTAGGATAATCTCTGTGAATATGTGTCATATTATTCAAAATTTCTAGATGGTATCAGAGCTGCTTGATTTGTAGAAGAGATTTTTACAGGATATCAAGCGAGGATTGATCATCGGATCTATTATTCAGAAAGTGTTTACATTTTATTTCTTCAGACAGAGTCTGTAATCGGGCCAGGTAGCCTCTAGATTCATCCTTCTTTTGGAAGGTGAGATATCCGGTGAATGCCCAAACAGTCAATCTCTATACAAGAAATACTTTGTTCTCACGAATTCTAGATCGGAAGTGGTTGAGTTTTTGAGCTGGTGGCATTCGAATTTAATTCCAAAGCAAGATATAAAACTCAGAAAAATTAAGTGTGAGAATGGAGACAGTATGCCCCAGTATCTCACGAAGTTCACCCAATGCCGGGATGAGCTGGGAAGTGTGGGGGTGACTGTCGGATGAGGATGGTGAGTCCAGCACTCCTTGACCTTCCTAAGAGTTGGCATAGCTACCAGGACTCGGTGAATGGAAGGGAGAAACTGCCAAATTAGGAATGACTATGGTCGGATTTGATGCAAGAGGAGATTAGACGGAGCACCAGAGACGGTTCTTCATCCATGCAGGATGAGGAGAACTGTGCGTTAGCGAGTAAGGTGAAGAAGGGGAAGGAGAAGGGTTCTCTTTCTGAATCCAGTTCTTCCAGTGGTGGGAAGAAGGTTGACAAGTCGAAGGTGAGATGCTTTCGTTGTCATGAGTTGGGCCATTATGCTACTAATTGCCCAAAGAAGAAGTCCAAGAAGGGGTCCGGGGAAGGATCTGAAGGTGAGGTAGCCTCACTTGCTTCACAGTTTGAGTTGGACTTCACACTCTTCGCATGCATGGTTTCATCCATGATGGGAAGTGGTTGATTTCTTGATAGTGGAGCTTCTTTCCACATGACCGGTGAAAAAAGTTTGTTTAGTACTTTGGAGGAGAAAGATCTCCAGATACTCATAGGGATGGGTAATGATGAGAAGTATAGTGTCTCAGGTGTAGGCACGGTTATTTTTCAGAGGGAGCATGGAGCTCGCCTTACCTTGACCGATGTCAAGTATGTACCAGGATTGAAGAGAAACTTGGTGTCGATCACGATGTTGGAAGACAGAGGCTATGATGTGGTCTTCAGTAAGGGAAAGGTTTTCCTTAGACACATCATCACTAGACAAGTGAAGCAGATTGGTTCACGGGTCAAGAACCTGTATGCTCTTGAGGTTCAAGATGCATGCAAAGCCTTGAGTAGTGAGGCAACTGATGGAGACTTGGTGGTTGATAGGGAGCGTATATTACCTCTCAACATGCAGAGCCAGAAGAAGTCTCAGACGATTGTGGAGGAGCCATGATTGGTGTAGCAGCTTCAGGAGGTTGTGGAGGAGCCACAACAGGGGAAGTTGAGAGGAGATCGAGTAGAGACATCTACTCATCTAGAGACCTCCAGTAGGGGGAAACTTCGAGCCAGGTGGGCTGAGGGATCGCATGTAGCCATACCTCCAGGTAGGAGGTGGGGTGATGTGGATTGATCGTCCCAAGGAGGAGGGGCAAGATCCTTGAGATACCAACCTCTTGGATGAGACCTTGCTACGACAGCCCCAGATGTGTAGTAGCAGGAACTGACTGATTGGGTAGAGACAGATGCGGATGGAGTGGAAGAGAGAGCGATAGTGCAGGGAATCCCAGGACATCAAATAGCTAGCAGGCTGCAGCAATGCGAGAGGCACAAGTGTTTTGCACAATGCTAGGTGGCACAGAGAAGTGTGCAATGGTGCGAGATGCATGGAGATGTTGCAGTAGCGCAGATGTCAGAGAGGGAGCACTTGTCAGTAGCAGGTAGAGCTTCAGCATCAGAAGGTGTTTCTAGCCCGACAGGGAGGTTAGTTGGGAGGTGCAATGCGGATGCAATGCTGGGAGATAGAACCACCAGCAGCACGGATGTAGTCAGAGATCAAAGTGACAGAGGCTAGAGCAGTCAGATACTGAAGAGCACAGAGATGCAGAGTCTTCAGTCGACAGAGGCAATAGCAGTCAAAGACTTTGATGACAGAGCAAGTGGACCGGCCAGATGTGTTGCATGGAGAACATTCCAGAGTTACAGGATCGGGTTTGAGAGGAAGCCTTTCTTGTTGAGAGGGAGTGTTGAAAAGTGTGCAACAATAAATGCTTGTTGAGAATGCAACAAGATGATGGAGCTTAGTGAAAAGAGTCGCCTTCACTAAGTGGGTCCGCAGGCAAATTATGGCGCAAGTTCTATTTTTTATCCCAGCAGGAGTGAGCACAGTATGGGTGACCACAGTATGAGTGATCATAGTATGGGTGACCACAGTATGGGTGACCACAGTATGGGTGACCATAGTATGGGTGACCACAGTATGAGTGATCATAGTATGAGTGATCAAAGTCTATTTTTAGACTGGCTGTCAAAAATAGAAAAGTCAAAAATTATTGTCTCATAATAATATTTGGACTATAAACTTGATCTTATTCTCTTGGAGCACTTCAAGATGAGCTACGGATGTGGTACATGCAGATCCCAGAAGGAAATACGTGGTTACCTATGGGATGACTAATATTTGCATGCAAGACTTCAGTTAGAACTCAAGTGAGTTGAGTTTAGTGGACTGGAGGTGCAGTTGATGGAGTTGTGTTCAGTTTAGCTTTGTTAAACTGGTTGTATTTAGTCTAACTGGCAAATAGACTAGAGATGAGTTGGGTGAATTAGTTATTAATTAATTCACAAGTTATTAACTCATAATGCAACTATAGAATACATCAGTTAACTCAGTTGCATGTCAGTGCATGTTCAGTTTAGCAAGGACAGGTGTTAGAGGATCAGATTGCTATTAGTTGTGACTATAGCTGTGCATGATGATTTTCACAATCAGAGGGATTGTGTATGCCAATGAATTGGCCAATACCAAGAATTGTAGCCTGTGCTCATGTCCAACACAGTGTGAGTGATTATTTGCAGGTCAAATATGAGTTTGGTAAACCATTCTCATCAATTCTTGAGCAGGTATTGAGCTGTGGAGGCAAGCAAGCAGTGGGGGAGATTTGGAGATCAGATCTGAGCTGTATTGTGTGTAGCATGTGGAGATAGTACTGAGTACTTGTGAGGAGTATTGTACTATGTATTGTTACATGATTCAATCACTATAATATATAGATAGTTGGGGTTTTTAGCGAGATGCTTTGCCTGGGAAAATACTATGTTGATATGTGTGATTGATGCTTATATGTACGCCTGTGAATGTTTATGCTTCTGTAAATTGATGATCAACGTAGAGGAGGTTATGTATTATGCATGTTCCGCTTATAAGTGTATAATCAGGATAATCTCTGTGAATATGTGTCATATTATTCAAAAGTTCTACAAGGGCGACACAAGTAGGAAGGGTTATTTTTCACCCCGATGAAACGATATAATTAACCTTCACCTGGGGACTTAGGAAAAGATTAGGTAATTAGAAGGAAGCCTATGGCCTCTATTAGGGTTTGAAAATAGAAAATGAGATGGAGATTCAAAATTAAACCATCATTGGAGATTCCCAAATGACTATTCAAAGCCTATGGAAATGATCATCTCTAGACACCATCCATCTCAAGACTATTTTTTAAAAAATGAATAGGCTTCTATCAATGACTGGGAATTATGAAACCTTCCATATTATCATACAACACAACCAGATTACAGATTTGATAGTTAATGAGGGAGTAAAAATTCCCCTTCGATCTCTAAGAAGGCTTCACTCCAATACTTTATGTATCATACCATGAATGGAAAAAATAATATAAAGGAGATCCATCCCCAAATGAGGAGGGTCTGAATTGCAATCTCACTTCACCTTCATCATGCAACGGTATAGAGAATTATGTTCTATGAATATGGCAATCCTGGTCTAGGTTCACAAAGTGTGGAGTGAGATTGACTATGGAGGATCTCAGCCCTTGCTAGTTTAACCCAACCATCTTTGTGTTATTTGTGATAAAAGGTCTAAGTGTGGCTCCTTCCTTTGGCATTTTGGATTTCACTTGTTTAAATTGTATGCTTGGACTAGTTTTTGGTCTCCTTGGAGCTAAAGACAAGTGTCTTAAGCTGAGAATGAGATCAGAATAGGGGAATTGGGAATCTATTATTATTGTGAAAATATGCAAAAAAGAAGACCACTCTCAGTTCAAGAATAGAGATTTTGAGGCACTGGTTAATTCATTATGTTTTTTGGCTATCTCAACATCCCTCAAACTGGCCTGGAGAGTAATACAAGGAACTCATTTGTAGACATTAGAGAGCCTTAGTTTGACTCCAAAGTTTAGGATTTTGAACTTCAACAAGAGTAAGAGACTTGTCTATTTTCCTATTGTCCCTTAGAGTTTGGCGCCACTATAGGGATGTTTGTCTTTTTTTTCTCCTTTTAAGTCACACATTGAAGAAGCACTGAGCAACAATCCTGAGATATATAGGTGTATTCTCCCAATTTGTGAAATTAGTACTTCAACAATCTAACCAAGCTCCTCAATATTGAGCACTTTTTCCCTGAGTTGGGTAATTGGATGTCTTATTTGAGTTGTATAATTGAGCCTCAGTTGAATTTGGATTTGGTGGGAAAAATAGAAAAAACTAAAAATGTAGATATAAGCCTCTCTAAGACACAATAAACCAACTACAAGAGGAACTATACCATGTATAACTGAAACACAATCAAGCCATTTCACGCATAATAATAGTTATGGACAAAGTAGTGGAGCACCGAACTATCATTCAGCAAATGGAAGATGAGATGATCAGCCTTCATTAGAAAATTAAGAATCTCCACTCATCCTTCGCTAAAGGATTGACATAATCAACATAATTAAGAAGTCAAAGGCCTACAATCACACAACTACTTCCAGATCTAAATGAAAATGCTTGAATCGGTCATGAAGAAAACAAGAAGGAAGGTGACACGTCAAAATAGAACTTACATATATGCTCATTTGTAAATGTTGTTTTATTTTACAAGTTTTTTTTGGTGCATTTATGTGTATAGGAATAATAAAAATTGGGGGAACACTATTAAAATTTGGGGAAAAGAGCCTTGTGAGAAACAAGTACCATAAAAGCATTATCTAGTTTAGGTCTTATGTTTTGAATGATCTTGTATATGTAACAACTAATTATGATAGGTATATTTAAAATAATATAATTTTCATTCTTATTTTTGTTAAATAATAGTGGAGTTGTTTTTGAGTGCGACTTTTTAGAGTTTCCAGAAGACTTTTGGCTGAAATCCAATGAAAAACTTTGTGGTCAGATCTTGATTTGTGTTGTTTAAACTAGTTTTTTGGCTACATGTATGGATTCAACACCTTGAAAAAATCCTGAAGCACTTCAATTATACAGAATTTAACCGTCAAACTTGTGATTTCAACGAATCCGTGGTGGATTCTACACAAATTAGATCAAAAAATACACCTATTTTTTTTCCAAAAAATCTCACTTAAATCAACTCGAATAATAATAATAATAATTTATGCATCGGGAGTAGGGGGCATCATCCTCAACCCTTCAGGCGTTCCAGTTTCCTCCTTCGAATGGGGTTTGGGAAATTTAACCAACAATAGAGCTGAAGCATTGGGCCTCTACCAGGGCATCCTTCAACTTCAGGTCCAAGGGATTAAAAAAGCTCTCATATTTGGTGACTCTGCCATCATAATAAGCTTAATGAACAGCAATCGACAAGCATCCAATCTCTTTTTACATCAAACCATCAACCGCTGTAAAAGTCTGCTAACTCAGGATTTGGAGTACCAATTTTTTCATGTCCTCCGCTCCAACAACCAAGATGCAGACAAAAGAGCCAGTCAAGCCTGCTCACGAGAAAGAGGAAGTATCCTATGCAACCACGCGAATCTGCATCAATTCATTCCCTGATATTCATGATCGCTCCAAATCGATCCCCTCCAATGAACTGCGCCTCTACTAATAAGGACTCTGACCAAATCCAAAAAATGCCTGATATTCACTGCAGCAAATCCCGAACTTTACAGTCGTATTACATCTCTGGAAATTTTGACACAGCAAATCGAATCTTGAACAGTAAAACCCGTGATCGCCCTTGCTTCCTCCTTGTGATCTGGTCCTCTTCTTGCCCTTATCGGTCCACGACAAACTCCAACTCCAGGTCCCCCCTTGACCGAATCCTCCTCTTCGATTCAGCCACTCCCGCTTCTATGTTCCTCTGTTCCTCTGTTTTGCCCTGTTGTGGTTTATCCAGTTCAGCTTTAGCGCCCGGTTCTCAGACAGACAGCTCTCTCAGAATAGCAATCAGATTTATAGTTGCAGTAAGTGCATGCTCTTCTCCAAAGTTGCCCCAAGACAGCGCTGAAGTTCTCCTTATGAATCGAAGCAAGGATTGCTTTGAACAAGAGCAATCTAGCGTTCTCTCAAATATCTTCCAAGAGTCAGGTGAGATCCTCAAGTTCATTTTGGACAAGATCATCAGTTCAAACGGTCCAAGCACCAGCTCCTCCAGTGCAAGAGTTGCAGCAACAAACAGCCATTCGGAGGCTTTTAATGCCCGCCAGATCAGCCTTATAAGCTTCGACTAGATGTATTGCAAAGTCAGCCTGCTTCTGTCCCAATTTATCAGAATTTATACTTGTATTAGGACCTTTCAATCGAACAGTAAAAGCATTTTTGTGAACTGTCATAATGTAATACAGCCACAAGCTATTCTGGTGAGCTCATCCTTTGTAAAATCGGAGCTTAGTCTCCCCCTTCTTTTTTGAATATATCTAGCAACCAACTTTGTGAAAATAATAATAATAATAATAATAATAATAATAATTTATATACTTTTAATCTATTACTTTTAATTTTTAAAATTAAAAATAATATAATAACTTGTAGAGCTGAGGCTTCTGTGATCCATAACAAGTTTGCGAGAGATTTTTCGACGAAAATCACAAGAGAAACCAATATAATAACTTATTATTTTCATTTATTTTAAATAAAAAATAATATCAAAATTAATAATAACAAACTTAATCATTCTCAATAACTTAAAATAAATCTCCAAAATTATAAAAAATAAAGACAAAGCCATATTAATAATGAAAATCCCACCAACATTATAAAAAATAAAAACAAAGCCATATTAATAATCAAAATCCCACCAACATTATTATATACACTTGACATATTTTTTAATTTTCTATCATATTTATATATTATTAAAAAATTAAAAATAATTTCAAAATTAATGGAACAAACTTAAAATCATTACCAACCACTTAGAACTAACTCTACCCAACTACCAACCATTTAAAAGTAACTCTACCAATTACCAAAAAAACAAAATACACAAAACAATAACAATGATCATCCCCACAAACATTGTTATATACATTTGAATGACATCATTATTTAAATTTTTTATATATACATTTGAATGACATAATTATTTCATTTTCCATAATATCTATATGCTATTAATGTAGCCATTGATTTCTTTCGATGGTGTTTCCGTCCGAAGAATCCATGGTTGGTTCGTTTGGTTGGGACATATTGATTTCGAAACTTGTGACATATCCATCGGTATAATATTTTTTTAACGATAATCTCGGGTAATTATCGTGAATTTCAACGATGCCATGATACATAATAGGTAATTTTGATTTTCTTCAATTATGTTTTGATAGTATTTGCATGCTCAAAGTATGTAGAAACAAATTATACGGATTAAATACTAAATTTTATTATTAATTATTAATAATATTTTTTATATAAATAATAATAGTTTAAATGATAGTTCCAAGGGTTAGTTTAGTTGGTCAAAATCAATGCCTTGTTATATGGAGGTCATAGGGTCCAATCAGGCTTTGCTAGTGGACCGCTGGAGTCCTCTAACGAGGCGGAGGCGGAGGAATTGTCGAGATGGCCAAAAATGGCCGAAATCCAGGCAAAAAAATTCCAAAAAATCCTGGGCAAAAAAAAAAAAAAAATCTTATAGAGATAGTGTTCGAATCATGTTTTTGATGGTGGAAATGGATTCAGCACCATCAAAAGCGTTTAAGACACCTAAAATTTTGAAGTTTAACAACTATAACTTGGATTTACAAAAATCCTTGCCGGATTTTCTCTAAATATGAGAATTTCCATAGCTTTCCGGGCAGTTCCTCCGGCTAGTTAGACTACGGCGTGGGCCGCTAGGCTAGATTCCCTTCGGGGTTGATCAACCCAGATTTTCCCGTGGACGTAGGGCCACCTGTTTCCGTGAACCACAACTAAAATAAATAGTTTAAATGATGAATTTTTAATATATAAAATTATAATTAAAAATTAAATGTAAATTTTATTTTTATTAAATATTAAACAAATTGAAAAATAATTATGATATAATTTTTTTAATTTATACCTATTATATTTAATTTACACAAGAATTTTTTAATACAAATATTTACTTAATTTTTAAATTTTATATATTTAATAATTTACCATCTTTTTAATTTATAGTTGATTGTGAATATGTTGAAATAATTATCTAACTATATCAATATACAATATTGACATCATTTATTAATTTTATATTTTTTAATCTATTACCATTCACTTATATTTATTCGTAAAAAAGAAATAAACATACATATAATGTACATGTTTATTAGCTCTAATTTTATATTATGATAACCATGATTCACGTAACTAAATCAAAATATTTAGCTAATTTTTAAACTTTAAAGACTCAATAATTTACCATTTTCTTAACTTATAATTGTTTATAAACATGTTAAGACAATCACTCAACTATATTAATGTACAATATTAAGACTATTTATTAATCTTATAATTTTTCATTTATGATCATTTATTAATAAAAAGAAATAACTATACATATAATGTATATGTTTATTCACCCTAATTTTATATTAAAACCAATATAATTTAAATTTAAATTAAAAATACAAATATTTAATTTAAACACTTAATTTTTTTATAAAATTAACAATAAATGTTAACTTATAATTTTTTTTCGAAGGTGGCAAAACCTATCAAACTCAGGTGTCAAACCAACAGTGAGGACAACCATCTCTGGCTGCTATCCGCGAATGTCGGTTTGACTCATCACCGTTATCAAGGAAAACCACGCCACCTGAAATAACCCGCTGGTGGTCCGTAAGGGAGCAGGCTTTCACTCCTGCCAGATGCCTCTGGGTCTTGGGCCGTTAACCTGTTTCCTTACGTCCGAGGAAGACGAGCTCTTAGCCAAGCAGAAGCAGTTTTACGGCATACTCCAGGCCGAAATGTTAACTTATAATTGTTTATGAACATGTTAATTTAAATTAAAAATACAAATATTTAATTTAAACACTTAATTTTTTTATAAAATTAACAATAAATGTTAACTTATAATTGTTTATGAACATGTTTAGGCCATCACTCATAATGTACAATATTAAGACTATTTATTAATCTTATAATCATTTATGATCATTTATTTATATTTATTATACAGGTAGAATATTCAATTTTCTATTGATTTGTCATTATTTTTTTATTAAAAATTTTTAAATATATCCAAAGTTTAACATTATGAAATTAAATTTATTATTTTTAAATAAAAATTATTTCTATTTATCTCAAATATGATTGGTTTAAATGTCTCCCCTCTTATTGTGTAATGATGGCAAGAATTGATTTTTTGTGTACTCTATTATTAATTACTATGTACTATATCACTAATTACTATGTACAATCAATACAAATAATTTGATAACTAACATTATATATTAATTACTATATACCATAAACACAAATGGTTTGTAATTAAATTCAAAAACCTCATTTTCTCATTGGTGTAAAGTATTGGATAGACAATTTTTATGGGTTTTATTTTTTAATTTACAAAAAATAAATTAAAAATATAAATTTGAGAAAACATATGTAAAAATAACATGTGTGCAATTTGTACAACACTCATTATATCAATCTACACTCTAATGACATGGCATGTGTACTATAATATGAGCATTTTATAAAAGAAAATTGTCACCATTCAATATTAAATAAATAATTATTAACTTGTTATCAGTCTCTTCAATGTCAAATATATAATTATTAATTTGTTATCATTCTCTTCAATGTCAAATATATATATAAAACCTTTATCTACCAAAAAATGTTTTATTATAATAAAAAATTAATAAAAAAAGTTAAACGAATATTCATATAACTCATTTTACAATTTTATTATCGTTTGAAATATATACAACACATCATGACATTAAAATATTTTATTAAATTAAACCGTAAAAAACGCTAGCTATACGACCTTGTTAAAAAAAAAAAGAGACAAAAAACAAAAAACTGTACATATAATATATATGTTTATTCACCATAATTTTATATTAAAACAAACATAATTAACATTTAAAATCAAAATACAAAGATTTAATTTAAACATTTAATTTTTTTATAAAATTAACCCTATAATAAATATTTCAATCAAAATGTAATATCATGACCTTCCACTTGTACATATCTATATCAAACCAATGATTATACGCATGTAAGTCCTTACAGGGTATATTATTACTTTATAACCAATATACATATAACTAGCAATTGTCCCAAAAGGTACAAAGAGAGGCCGATAGGATTATTAAATTGGAATTGTTGAACTTTTCTAGAAGATTTAATTGGTTTGTGGAAAAACCTTGTTTTCTTGGACTGGAGCATTGTGCAATTACTTTTCAGGAACACATTGAATGTCTTATTTCATTTTAGAGTAAGTTAATTACCTAAAATCAAGAGGTTAAGTTAATTACCCAAAATCAAGAAACCTCTATAGATAGCCAAGCATATACGAAGAATACATATCATTCATATGCAATACTAAATCCATCTTTTCTTTTCTCTGAGTAAAATTTCAAAAGCATGAACACATGCCATTTCATATGCACAATAAACCCAACTTCTGAAATTTCAATGCTTGGTCAAATCTCCAAAGAAATTTGAACCAAAGAATCTACTTTTTGTTTTAATTGTCTTGTGTAAAGGAACAAGAAAATGTGAGGTAAGCGATGGAGAAACCTGGCCACTAAGAGGAAACATGGCCACAAGAATGACTTGGTTCACTTCCTGGGCAAGGAGAAATTGTTGCCGCCACGGTTGCACTGTGGAAGCCATCAACAGTATAGCCTTGTAGCTTTCCCCTGCAAAGAAGGGGAAAAGGAAGTACCAATCAGCCATGCATAATAAATTACAGATCATCTGCAACCTCTGAATAAAACTAAGTGACTAAATGTTGCCACATTAAATTTAAGAAACCTAACAAGTATCTCCTTTTAATTACCTTAGAACTTTACGAATAGGGAAAACAAGGTTTTCATCTAGTTATTTCTTACTCATCAATAAATGAATTCATTACCAAAATGTACTGGAAAGTGGCAATAAATAGATGAAACCATGATGGAACTTAATCTACTTTATTGGCAATGAAACCCACACTATCTGGCATAAAGAAAGCTATCGGAAAACACATGTGGGTATGTTAAATTTTAGTGCCAGCAAAAATATCAATTAGTGGGGCAGACAGTATGAGAGGCCAAAATCTGACAAGGGTCCCAGAGAAAGCAGTCACAACAATTAACACAAACAATGAAGTTTCAAATCAAAGCACAGGCATCGGATGGAAATCAGACAAAACAAAAAAGCCACAACTTAAACTAATTTGGGAAGCATATGAATATAGGATAAATATGGTTGTTTTAATAAAAAAAGATAAATATGGTTGATCAGTCCAACAGACCAATAACAGATACCAGCAAATGGGAGGAATGATATGATATATCATAGAACCAATGAGCATGAACAACTTTAACAAACATTCAAAATATGCAAGGTGTCAGAGGACAAAGATAATTGATCAGACCAACAGTTCCATGAGACAGGATCTTGCAAGAAGGGCACAGCAAATGATGATGAATATCGCTTGTCCTAGCAGCACATTAGAAGCTCTCAATTTAGTGTCTACTCATTCATGGCTATATCATCAATACCTGGTATGCATGGAGGTCTTTAGTCAGTTTTTCAGTTCTTTAACAGACATTCAAAATATGCAAGGTGTTAGAGGACAAAGATAACTGATCAGACCAACAGTTCCATGAGATAGGATCTTGCAACAAGGGCACAGCAAATGATGATGAATATCGCTTGTCCTAGCAACACATTAGAAGCTCTCTATTTAGTATCTACTCATTCATGGCTATATCATCAATACCTGGTATGCATGGAGGTCTTTAGTAAGTTTTTCAGTTCTTCTGTCGCAGTCAATATTTTTGTAAGGTTGAGACTTGTAGCCACAAGTCAGGGTAATTCTATAGCAATATAGATATAGAATTTATCTCAGGTAAGAAATTACATAACAAGTGTGTCATAGCAAAATGAAGAAGATAAATCATTCAATTATTTACCTATAAGATTGAGTAGAGGCGTGAAGGCTTTTTGTAGAATGTGAATCATTCCATGAGTGGAGGAGGCGTGGAGGTTTCTTTTTTGATGTGAATGACATACTTGCTGACACTCATAATGTATCATTTTTCAGAACCTTCATTGAAGAATATGGGGCTCCAAAGACTTGCCAAAACCATTTTAATTTTTATGATGCAGCTAAAGGAGTGGTTCTTGTCTCAGAAAGCTGTTGCAACATTGCTCCATCAGGTTTCACAAAAGATAAGTTCAAAGTTCATGGTATATGAGAAGAAAGAAAGAAGAAACTGTAGCATATTACATTGAAGAAAGTGGAACATGCTCCATGGCAATCCAACAGCCTGCAGAAGAGCTATGTGAAATAGAAAACAGGACATTTAATTACTACCTTGAATTAAACATCCTCATTTCATAAATATAGAAAGATGCTTATTAGCGGATGTAAGTATGACACTTGCTGAAAGCCCCATTTTCATCTTTACTCTTCGCCCTTTTTGAGGTATCAGTAACTCCAAATACTTGCCAAAACCTAAGCGTTTCATCTGTTGCCGCTGATGCAACTGTGTACCCATTAGGGCTATGAAGAGGTAAGGCATAAGAAGGATCATGAGGACAAATCCATTCATAAAACGAAAGATGAATGCATAAGTACTCATAAAAATAAATCAATTTCCATACATGTGCCAGATGAAGAACTCGAGAAGTATGACCTGTAAGTTCAGTAATCTTCACCTCAGATGGGTACTTCCATAAGGTTATCTGGTTCTAACTAAATCCATGTGAACTCAGTAACTCACGTTCATGCCTATTCCAGAGTAATGAACAAACTTGGGAATGAGTGTCTACGGTATTTAAACAGGCACCTGTGTGAGTATTCCAAAACTTTATAGACCTGTCTGCACTCCCTCCACCACATGCTAAAAGATTGCTTTGGAAGGGGCACCATGCCAAGGCCTTGACTACTGCACAGTGTTCATCTAAACGGTGGATATATTGAGAGGTAGAATTATGGGATGCCATGCTCTGATCCCAAATGTACAGTAGATTGTCATTCCCCCCACTTGCAAGTTGTTGGCCAGAAAGAGACCATTTCAATCCACAAACCTCCTGGTCATGCCCTCTGTATGTTTGAACAATGTGCTCTCGCATACGAACATCATGATTGATTATGATCCCATCCCGTCCTCCTGTCGTAAGAATAGGACCATTCCAAGCAAGGGCACCAACACGTGCATGATGACCTTTCAATGTTCTTAACTGCAATTTTATCCATGTCAAAATTTGGAGTTTTCCATTACATTGGAATGAAAAAACCTTGAAGAGATAAGGAGATTTTATTTACCTGTTTATCAGATGAAGAGTCCCATAGTTGTATAACAGAATTATTCAACCCAATGGCAATGTGCCTCCCATCAGGTGCCCAGCTAACACTAGTAACAGGGCCTTCTTCATTGTCTGCAATCAGAAGCTCCAATATAGAACTATTTGAAGCATTCCACTGGTATACAGTATTGCCAAGGGCTATGGACAACACATTGTTCAAACTCCAGTCTAGTAGGTTCAAGTAATAATCATCCACAAGTTTTGGTGCATCCAGAGTTCTATCTGTAGACTATAATCAGCATGGATAAGTTAAAATATTAAGAAAAAAAAGGTAAATGGCCCTCCTCCTTGCGTCACATAATTCACTGGCCCTAAGATGTTGCAAATAATAGCCTGCACTTGGCATAAAGGTCGATTCCTTCTCTAGACAGATTTTAATCGCTTCATCGTAATCTTCAGGTACAACAAAGGGCAATGTCGAACAAGAACCGACGTGGCTGGTGTAGTAGGGAAAATCGTGGTATGACATTGAATCACTGTGGTCGATGCAATGAGTATTCAAATCTTTTGACCATGGACTATCAATCTGCAAATTCTCTTCACACAAAAGGCTTTCAGTGGAACTATCCATTTTAATTGTCAATATCATATCGGCTGCCGACAAATTTCTTAATCCCTTTGCAATGGAAAACAACTGGACCAAGGTGTTTCAGTTCAATGATAATAATAAAAACAGCTCGACGTTTTCTTTCTTTGAGCCTTCTGCCTTCTAGCTGAAGAATATGACAAGCTTTTGCTCAAAATTAAAGAATATGCAACCGGAATGTATTTAAGCTTCAAATTAGGAAATCCAAGTGGATCCAAGTGAAACTTTTCAGTTCTTGTAATTGTCTCTACAATCTGTCCAAACATTTACTCTTTTAGAACAAAACCGCGGATTCCTACCTGCAAACTAAAGCATTTGAAATCCTGCTAGCTTGTTTTAGGTTCAAAAGACTACAGGAGATAAGGTAAAACACAAGACAGTGTGCACTCCAAAATTTACCAAAAAGAAAATCTATTTCCTTAAAACGCAAAAAGGTAAATCCAGGATTAAAGACTGAAGAATAAAAAAACTCAGACTGGCCAGATATAGTCTGAAAAATAGCATGTGCATCTAGTGTGGCAAGGAGGGAATTATTACACATATTTTGGTATTGCAAGTGCACTAGACAATATTTGTCTTATGAAGGGCAAGGATTCATGATAATTTCTATAGACCCATATACAATGAAGAGCTAGTCTTATGGTGATCCTTAACTCCATAGGAAGATAGGTGTGGTGGTGTTGCCATGTCCTTTGGCTCACTACTCTATCCTATTCATGAAAATTGACATGTTTCGAGGATTCTCTAGAGGGTTTCGATAGAATGGATTTCCAATTTTTTGGGATGACTAAGAAACTAAAATTTATGCTAAACACCTTTCTTCGCTAGTACATTGTGTCCTCTATTGGATATCGTTGGCTTTCTTAATGTGGTGGCAGTGATGTAAGGGCCTACTCTTTCTTCTTTGTATTAACTTATAAGACTAATCATTTTTCCAAACTGCAATATTCACTTTTGACCATTATTTGGGGTACAAGTAAATGCCAGAAGACAATGATAATACATGAATTGTGAAATGTTCAAGAAAATGAGCAACGGAAATCTTAAGCATGGAAATTTATTTATAAGTGTAGAAACCTGGTGAAATTTACTAATCCTTGATATGCAAACTTTATGTGTTTGGTGATATTTTTGTAAAAATAATCAAATTTCCAAATATTCTAAATAGTTTTGAAAAATTTGGTGATTTTTAACGTAAAATAGTTTTATCCTATAAAAATTGGGCAAATTGGAATTGGAAAATCTTTATTTTGAAAAAAAAATCGGAAAATCAGCCCATGGGTGAAATTTAGCCCCTGAAATTTACCCTGAAAACGATTCAGTGATCACAATATGTAAAAGGGGACTCCAGACCTGTCATTCTGGGCATCCAGGGTCTTACTGAATTTGACCCTCCCTCCCTTTCTAGATGGATTGAGTGGATCAGGCTCCTTATGGCAAACATCAATATTAGATAAATTTCTCACATTTACAGGGAGTCGAACAAAGAAGCGGATGTGATGTTGAAGGAAGGCCTTTGGGGTACCTTTGGTCTTATGAATTTCAGATTAATTGTGGAGGGCGCCATCAAGGAGGTGGGCACACTAATATTACCTTAAATGACATGCCTGTCATATGTTTTTTTGATACCAAATATTTTGGAGAATGTTTTTTGTTCTAGGTAGAGCACTGGCCTATATACTGAACTTTGGCCACTTTGGTACATGTTGTTTTTATTTACTAGTTTTTGCTGTTTTACAAGTTGTTCTTGTTTGATACTCTTGGGTATATTTTGTCACACAAGATGGAAATTTCTGGATGACATTTCTGAACAATGTAATGGATCTTATATTTCTCTAATAGAAATCCAACATTTTTTCCTCTAAAAAATAAAAACCTTCACATTCGACAATGTTCCAAATTTTCAGAGTCAGAAAACATTGCGTCATGAAGTATAGTATAAGAATCTACTTCGGGGAAGGATGTTCAGTATTTCCAGAGAAATGTATTAGTTTATTAAATTGATAACTCTGATACTCATCAAGTTAGTATAGAAATCACAAACGAAGAAACAAAGGCAAACATGATGTTTAGTGACTCAACTACAAACCCCTCAAGTTTCCTCGATGTCAGATATATTTTAGAGGGATGTTCAGTATTTCCAGAAAAATTTATTAGTTTATTAAATTGATAACTCTGATACTCATCAAGTTAGTATAGAAACCACAAATGAAGAAACAAAGGCAAACATGATGTTTAGTGACTCAACTACAAACCCCTCAAGCTTCCTCTTTAATTGAGCTACATAATTAAAATACCGTGCTTTTCAAGTAAATTTCCCGCAAAAGAAAAAATATATTCCTGTCAAACATATGTGAAGATTGATTCAGTGTTGTATTCAGAACGAGGCCAAATCTTGGCAAAAGTTGGGATTCATCTTTGATCCTTCACAAGTTAGAAAGATAGTACTCCTTCACAGGTTAGAAAGCTACTACAAATACACTTAAATTCTATTTTCAATGAACTTACTTGACAGCTTAAAGAAAGACGCTATTCCATATTGAGCATTGTCTCAATTGCATATTAAATCCAGCAACTTCTGAGGGTCATGCTGAATAGCGTGCCATTACCGAGGTCCTCGGTCAGTTTGCATTAGTAACCTAATTCATTCGGATTCCCCACAAATTCCGCGATATGGTCAAGAGACAATGTCAACATCTCGTATGTGTCCTCTTTCTGCACCACTCCAACTCCTTTGTCCGAGTCTCTTTCCATTAGTTTGCCAAGAACACCCCTGTGCTTTCCCTGCACAACAAGAATGGGTCCCCCTCTCTTTGGTATAGCAGTCTCTAAAATATCCTATTTTACTCCTTGAACCACCATCCCATTCTCATCCAACAACAGATCACAAGTGATAGGATCGACCACATCGATGACCCTGCCCTTCTTTAAGTAGAGCTTTCCCCCCTTGAAGTGCTTGCTGATGATTCTGACCCGAATGTGGCTCCTGAGCCAAGGCATTTCTGTGTTCCTCTCTGCAACGTTACAATCGAACTTACTCTTTTCATTTCCTCCAATCTCAGATTCAATCTTTCTTCTGTCGTCCTCCACTCGCTTTTCTTTTCTACTAGGAGGCTTCTCACTCTTACTACTTTGATGTCGAAATTCCCTCTGTTCCTCCCCATCCTCCCGTCTGTTTCTTCTCTCGATTCCGCCATATCCGTCCCCATCATCCACTTTCCGATAACCTCTTTCACCACGATCCAGATCCTTCTGCGCTTCCAACTCTCTTCTCTGTCTCTCTCTATCTTCCCCCCTCTTGTCATCTCTTTTCCCATCCCTCCCATCATCGGCCATTCTTTGGTGCCTGCTCTCCGATTCTCTGATCCTTCTATCCTCCCTGCTCACTGGATCTGCCCTTGTTTCATCCCTGCCTCTATAATCCCCTCTTTTCTCATCCCTACTTCCAAAGTCCCTACCCACGTCGTTCCTCTAAACCTCAGATTTCTCCTCAAACCTGATACCACCATAATTCAGTCGATTTTCGTCCTTATTCCTATAATCTTCCTCCATTCGAACCCTCGAGTGTCTACCACCTCCCTCTGTATTTCGCTCGTTGCTTCGAACTGCTATATTTTTAAGCCTCCTCAGGCAATCCTCCTCTTCAATGGACCCCAAATCAGCAACCTCCCTGAAACCCACAAGGACCTTCTCTTCGCTCCTGGAAAGCCTCAAAGTCACCGTTTGAGCAGAACCCTTATCCCCATTATCCAAAACCTCAATCACTTCACCCTTCAAACCCTCATGTCTGCCATCGACAACACGAACAATTTTACCGACAGCAACCCCTTTCCACTGCCTCTCGACGAGCTTTTCCCTCGACGAGCTTTTCCTATGGCCTACAGTCACTCGGGCCAGCCTCTACTCACACCCAGGCATGCTTTCTGTGCCCTGCTCGGCCTCGACGTGGTCTTGACCAACATCGCCCAAGTTAATGCAGACAGATCCAGAATGAGCAGAAACGAATAATTGAAGGAGACCATGACGAATATTTTGAAAATGCGCACAGATGTCAGCTTGAGAATCAAGCCTGAACAAATACGAAGCAAATCGCCCACTCCGCCAGGTGTCAGCCTGAGAATCAAAAGGACGACGAAAGTCTCTTTCAAAGGAAGGCCTATCGGCCTAATTAGAACTTAATTTATAGATATTTGATTGTGTTTTTGTAAAACTAGTGATTTAACTATTAAATTTTATGAAAATATATATAATTTATTTTTCTATATAATGTAACCATAAAACTCATTGAATTATATATCCCATATGATAAATAATTAAATCAAAATATCTCTTTCATATATTAAATCATATCACTACACAATTATCTACTCATTATTTTTAAAAACATTTTTTATATATCTCATATGATAAATAATTAAATCAAAATATCTCTTTCGTATATTAAATCATATCACTACAAAATTATCTACTCATTATTTAAAAAAAAAAAATTATAATTTTATGAATAACTTATATTTTCCTTGAGATTGGTGCATTATGTCAGAAGGTTAAAAATCCTAAGTTTTAATCCCACATGCATGGGTGAATAGGATTGTTTTGGTCTCTATGTAGTTTTGTGAGATCATAGTATTTTGAGTGTGAAATAAGAAGACAATGGTGGAGGAAGTGCATTATAGCATTTTATTCCACTTGCATTGCATTAAACTTTAGTGAATTAGCCTCACTGAATTCATATGGCGAGTAATTGGATTCTTATATTGCATTAAACCTTAGTGAATTAGCCTTACTAAACTTTAGTGAATTAGCCTTACTAAACTTTAGTGAATTAGCCTTAGCCTTACTGAATTCATATGGCAAGTAATTGGATTCTTACATTGCATTAAACCTTAGTGAATTAGCCTTACTGAATTCATATGGTGAGTAATTGGATTCAAATGTGGAGGAGTTGAGACTTAGATGTAATATGGCGAGTAAACCTTAGTGAATTAGCCTTACTAAACTTAAGGCTAGTGAATTAGCCTTACTAAAATTTAGTGAATTAGCCTTAGCCTTACTGAATTCATATGGCGAGTAATTGGATTCTTACATTGCATTAAACCTTAGTGAATTAGCCTTACTGAATTCATATGGTGAGTAATTGGATTCAAATGTGGAGGAGTTGAGACTTAGATGTAATATGGCGAGTAAACCTTAGTGAATTAGCCTTACTAAACTTTAGTGAATTAGCCTTAGCCTTACTGAATTCATATGGCGAGTAATTAGATTCTTACATTGCATTAAACCTTAGTGAATTAGCCTTACTGAATTCATATGGTGAGTAATTGGATTCAAATGAGGAGGAGTTGAGACTTAGATATAATATGACGTGAAATAACCTTAAATGAAATAAATAAATAAAAAACTAATAAAAAAACCAAAAACAAGCATATTGAAATAAATAAATAAATAAATAACTAATAAAAAAACCAAAAACAAGCATGTGTGGTTCAAATGTCGAGGAGTTGAGACCAAGCATATGTGGTTCAAATGTCGAGGAGTTGAGACTTAGATGTAATATGAGGTGGAATAACCTTAAATGAAATAAATAAGAAAAAAACTAATACAAAAAACCAAAAAACAAGCAAATGTAAAAGTGTTAGGTGGAACTGAGGTGGAATATATATATATATATACCTCCCTTTTCGCCATCGCCATAGAACCATTGCAAACCATCATTAATGAAAATATTGGTGAGATTCCGATAAACCCAAACCGATAAACTAGAGTTGAGATGACCTGGTGGTGATAACCATAGTTAAGATATGGTAATGTGATGCCAAACCTTGGTTAAGCCGTGGTAGGATGGCAATAAGATATGATTAGCCCAAGTGGAGTGTAAGGTGAAAAACTTGGTGAGATTCTGATAAACCCAAACCGATAAAATAGAGTTGAGATGCCCTGGTGGTGATAAACCATAGCTAAGCCATTGTAGGATGGCAATAAAATATGATTGCCCAAGTGTAGTTACGTGGATTGTAAGGTGAAATGGTGAGGTGTAATTGCAATTAATAAAATAATAAGTCTTCATGCCCCCACGTCACCTTCACTGCCACATGAATTCATAAAGAAAAAGACTTAGGTTAATTTAGGATAAACCTTCGCGTCATCATCTGAAACCAACATGCCGAAAACAAATTTAAATCATGGTGATAACCTAATAGTGGGATGGGAAAATTCCTATCCTCGAACTGAAAATAAAAATTTGTTCTCTCCTAGCACCTAGCACCTGCTGTCAACTCACATCGAGATTTTTAAATGGACACTAGCGATAACTAATAGAACCTAATAGGAACGAACGAGAAAATTCTTGTCCCGTAACGGAGAAAATTCACATTAGCACCTCCCATCAATAGCTCAAAGAAATCAAATAAAACCCACCATGAATCGAGCGGTGGGACCCACCCGCTGATGTGGTGTTAGTGCTGACATGACATCCTCGTAGAGGTCCCACATGGTAGTGACTTAGAAAATAGTGTTGATGTGTACTCTAAGTGGACGTGCCATGTGGCATGTGGAAAAGCGTGCTTGGATGTTGATGTGGAAAAGATGTAGTGACATGTGGTGGTGACGTGGAAGTACCCTCTTAATTTTTTTCGAATCCAATGTTGTCATGTCAGCGTGCAACCTCATCAAAACAATGAAAAAATGTGACACTTCAAAAGGTAATAACTTTTGATCCGGGTGTCAAAATAGGAAAATTTTATATCACCGAAAAAAATCCTAGAGAGATGAAGATGATGGAAATGTCAAAAATGACAAACTTCGAAACCAAAAAGGCACTCAAAATGAGAAACCAAATGAAAACCAAGGTGATATTTCCAAATTTTATATAGGGCTCCTTTATTTTCAAGAAAAATTAAGGGGAGTTGTTAAGGCCTCGAGACACCTCTAGATGAGTAATCAAGAAATGGAAAAGGTTGGCTTAGGATGAGTTGGACTAAAGTAGGGACAACCTAATGGAACAATGGTGGGACAAGTCCCCAAGATGAATGAGGAAAATTGGCGTCATCCGCATGACCAAGCTGAGCATGTGGAACGAGGTGGGTGTGTCGAGTAGGTGGAATATCAATTTGGCACTTGTCAAAATAAATATTTTAGGTTGTTTGATGAAACGAGCATTGGTCTGATGGAGCCGAATTGTATGAATTAAAGGAAGATGGATTCACATGAAGGGACTCTTGCGATATAAGTATAGGAATGATGGAATGGTTGAAGACATAACATGCCAGATTTGAATGAAATCTTATTGCAAGGTTGAAGAGAAAAAAGGGGCCAATATGAGGTACAAAGGAGGGAGAGTTGAGTTTGGTACGGCTCGGGCCTGCAATAGAGCAGGCCCTGAGGATGAAGATGGCCCAATTCAAGGGGACTAGTTGAGGAGTAGGGATGACCCGAGATCAGGTGGTACAGCGACCTACTAGGGCCAACCAGTGTTTGAGGTTTTGATTCTTTATATTCTCTTAAGGGTTTTGGATTATGTTTTGGTTGGACCAAACCTTCATCTTGGTGAATTCTTGTACATACATTTTTAATAAAACTAAAAGGTCAGAGGACCATTTCTATTGAAATTAGCATGTGTATGAAAATGATAATGTCTTGCATATGATGTTCATGATTTATGTTAATGGAATATGATGTGATGTTGTTACTACTTATATGAATGAAATTTTAATAAAGTAAGTGATAATAGGATTTCTTTCCCTATATCAAAGAGATACTATTTTGTTGCATAACTATCGATATAAAGATTTTATAAGTAAACTTATTTTGAGGCATAGTTCGGGTGAAGTAACTTTGTACTCCACGAGGAAAAGGTGAAACATGTTGGTGTCGCATGCTTGAGGGATCACAGTGTGCCCAAAAGGAGCCTTGTGACTGTAGGAGGCCCTAGGGTCAGGACACCAAGGGACCTGTGTTAAAAGATAGACATGGGTGACTTAGTACAAATGATCTAAATGGAAGTGGAAATAACTACTATTAAATTGGTAAATATATGTTACATCATACAAAACATAATAGCAATTAAAATAATTTAATACTAGTTTTCTTTGTTTTGGTTGTTTGAAAAAAAAAATGTTATTGGAATTTTTGTGGTATTCCATTATTATTTTTTTGTTGTTTTATTTTATAGAAGGATAAAATAATCAATATGTTAAAATGAGGGAATATGTTCCATATGTGACCAAGTAATAATGCGTACAGAATGTGAACGCATATAAAGTCTATAAGGGTGGGAATCGTGGGTGAGTCTCCTTGGAAAGAATGAATGACATGTTGAATTTAGATGGTGGTGTTTTAATACAAGAATGTAATGAAACAATGGGTTCATTATGAGGATTCCCAATTCTATGGGGATGGATGACATGGGTGTTGGAATTCAAAAAATGCTAAACTAGGATAGGTAATGTTAGGAAGAGCACTACCATCTAACAAGTGCATGCATGTAGCTCAAAGTGGTGAGGAAACTTGAAGAGATTGGGTCAAGCATATGGAAAATTGAAAAATAGATTGGATTCTAGATAACACATTTAAGATGGAACCACATTTGAAATGGAACTCAAATGATTTGAGGTTCAGATTCTTTATATTCTCTTAAGGGTTTTGGATTATGTTTTGGTTGGACCAAGCCTTCATCTTATTGAATTCTTTTACATACATTTTTAATAAAACTAGAAGGTTAGAGGACCATTTCCATTGAAATTGAGCATGTGTATGAAAATGATAATGTATTGCATATGATGTTCATGATTTATGTTAGTGGAAGATGATGTGATGTTGTTACTACTTATATGAATGAAATTTTAATAAAAGTAAGTGATAATAGGATTCTTTCCCTATATCAAAGAGTTATACTATTATGTTGCATAACTATCGATATAGAGATTATACAAGTAAAATTATTTTGAGGCATAGTTCGGGTGAAGTAGCTTTGTACTCCACAAGGAAAAGGTGAAACATGTCGATGTCGCATGCTTGAGGGATCACAGTGTGCCCAAAAGGTGCATTGTGACTGTAAAAGGCCCTAGGGTCGTGACACCAAGGGACCTGTGTTAAAGGATAGGCATGGGTGACTTAGTACAAATGATCTAAACAACAATGGAAATAACTACTATTAAATTGGTAAAGATATGTTACATCATGTAAAACTTAATAGCAATTAAAAAAATTTAATACTAGTTTTCTTTGTTTTGACTATTTGAAAAAACAATGCTTTTGGAATTTTTGTGGTATTCCATTATTAGTTTTTTGTTGTTTTATTTTATAGAAGGATAAAATAATCAATATGTTAAAATGAGGGAATATGTTCCATATGTGACCAAGTAATAATGCGTACGGAATGTGAACGCATATAAAGTCTACAAGGGTGGGCATCGTGGGCGAGTCTCCCTAGAAAGCATGAATGACATGTTGAATTTAGATGGTGGTGTTTTAATACAAGAATGTAATGAAACAATGGGTTCATTGTGAGGATTTCCAATTCTATGGGGATTGATGACATGGGTGTTGGAATTCAAAAAATGCTAAACTAGTATAGGTAATGTTAGGAAGAGCACTATCATCTAACAAGTGCATGCATGTAGCTCAAAGTGGTGAGGAAACTTGAAGAGATTGGGTCAAGCATATGGAAAATTGAAAAATAGATTGGATTCTAGATAACATATTTGAAATGCAACCACCAAAGATGCACGAAAAATTTATGCCTCTAATTATATCTTGCAAACATGCATCATAACCTCATGTGTGCGAGTGATCAAAAATCAAATACATAAAGCATACATTGTACATGGTTCCTTTTTTGAATATGATGAAGGATCAGAAGATAACCTAAAAATATCTAGTGACAGTAAAATAGATGGAGTCTCATTGAGGGGAGGTATGATAGAAGTCCAATGAGAAAGTTCATGAGAAAAGAGGTTGTGCTACTTAGGAAATGAGAAACAAAGTTTATTAGATGGGAGAAGTACAGAACAATTTTCCTCGGCTCTTCAATGTTGATTTTGGAGTCTTGATCCAAAATTTGAATTGACTAGGAAAGGTGATAAAAAAGAGTCAATTAGGGAGAGTTACTTAAGAATGAATTCACTAAAGGAAATAAAATTATGTGAGAAGATCAACTAAGTAATAATGAACTAGAAGGGTGGTTGGCATGCATGGAACATTTGGTGACAAGACTTATGAGTAAAATATTTTTAATAAGAGACAAATGCCATTGGGATAATTTTTGATGTTCCATTTGTTAATGGTAATTAAGAAGTCAAGTTGCCTATAGGTGAAGATCCAATGTGGACGTCAAATATCCAATAACTATAAAAATTTAAAGGCACGTGATCATAGTGTAATTGATTCTTAGACATGTCTTATTTAAAGGAGAACAATAGTAAACAATTCACTTTCACTGTTGGTTGTTGATATTTTGGATAGTTGTTTGATATGTTGGTTATATAATTTAGGGATCATGGTCAAGATTTTTTCGATGGAAAGTGAAGAAAAAAGCTTTGAAGCTAGCATATACCTCCATTGTCAGGAGCTCTAAGAATTGTAAATATAGATCCTTAAAATTAAAATCACAGTGTAGTCAAATTATAGTTATAAGCTTCTTGTAGGCCAATGAACTCAATCTTGAATTGTCCTTTCAGTTTCTTCCCCAAGAGTATTCCACAATAAAAATATTGGTGTATTGTGTGGAAAACATTATGTATAGAATTGTCTTGTCTCTAGACAAATTTAGAAAAAGCAATCTAAGACAATATTCATATACACAATTGAAACCATTTATTTTAGGTTATAGAATATTGTGGTGTAGATATATTAAATGATATTAAACTAGGAATCAAAATCTAAATTAAATAATAAAAATCATCATATAAAGAAGTACTTACTTATACTAAAAATATAATTTTGAATGTGTATAAAGGAGTATTCAATCATTATGATCATTTGAACATTTGAATTGATTCTCTTTAATCCATTTAAACTTATTTCACAATATTTTGTAAATATTAAAAAAGTTTATTTACTCTATGTAAAAAAAAATGTTAAACAAAATATATATAATATTTTAATTATACATAAAATACTTATATTATATTATAATTATAATTATAATGACTGACTTACATAGGGCGACACGAGTAGGAGGGGTTATTTTTCACCACGATGAAACGATATAATTAACCTTCACCCGGGGACTTAGGAAAAGATTAGGTAATTAGAAGGAAGCCTATGGCCTCTATTAGGGTTTGAAAATAGAAAATGAGATGGAGATTCAAAATTAAACCATCATTGGAGATTCCCAAATGACTATTCAAAGCCTATGGAAATGATCATCTCTAGACACCATCCATCTCAAGACTATTTTTTTAAAAATGACTAGGCTTCTATCAATGACTGGGAATTATGAAACCTTCCATATTATCATACAACACAACCAGATTACAGATTTGATAGTTAATGAGGGAGTAAAAATTCCCCTTCGATCTCTAAGAAGGCTTCACTCCAATACTTTATGTATCATACCATGAATGGAAAAAATAATATAAAGGAGATCCATCCCCAAATGAGGAGGGTCTGAATTGCAATCTCACTTCACCTTCATCATGCAACGATATAGAGAATTATGTTCTATGAATATGACAATCCTGGTCTAGGTTCACAAAGTGTGGAGTGAGATTGACCATGGAGGATCTCAGCCCTTGCTAGTTTAGCCCAACCATCTTTGTGTTATTTGTGATAAAGGTCTAAATGTGGCTCCTTCCTTTGGCATTTTGGATTTCACTTGTTTAAATTGTACGCTTGGACTAGTTGTTGGTCTCCTTAGAGCTAAAGACAAGTGTCTTAAGCTGAGAATGAGATCAGAATAGGGGAATTGGGAATCTATTGTTATTGTGAAAATATGCAAAAAAGAAGACCACTCTCAGTTCAAGAATAGAGATTTTGAGGAACTGGTTAATTCATTATGTTTTTTGGCTATCTCAACATCCCTCAAACTGGCCAGGAGAGTAATACAAGGAACTCATTTGTAGACATTAGAGAGCCTTAGTTTGACTCCAAAGTTTAGGATTTTGAACTTCAACAAGAGTAAGAGACGTGTCTATTTTCCTATTGTCCCTTAGAGTTTGGCGCCACTATAGGGATGTTTGTCTTTTTTCTCTCCTTTTAAGTCACACATTGAAGAAGCACTAGGAAACAATCTTGAGATATATAGGTGTATTCTCCCAATTTGTGAAATTGGTACTTCAACAATCTAACCAAGCTCCTCAATATTGAGCACTTTTTCCCTGAGTTGGGTAATTGGATGTCTTATTTGAGTTGTATAATTGAGCCTCAGTTGAATTTGGATTTGGTGGGAAAAATAGAAAAAACTAAAAATGTAGATATAAGCCTCTCTAGGACACAATAAACCAACTACAAGAGGAACTATGCCATGTATAACTGAAACACAATAAAGCCATTTCACGCATAATAATAGTTATGGACAGAGTAGTGGAGCACCGAACTATCATTCAACAAATGAAAGATGAGATGATCAGCCTTCATTAGAAAAATAAGAATCTCCACTCATCCTTCACTAAAGGATTGACATAATCAACATAATTAAGAAGTCAAAGGCCTACAATCACACAACTACTTCCAGATCTAAATGAAAATGCTTGAATCGGTCATGAAGAAAACAAGAAGGAAGGTGACACGTCAAAATAGAACTTACATATATGCTCATTTGTAAATGTTGTTTTATTTTACAAGTTTTTTTTGGTGCATTTATGTGTATAGGAATAATAGAAATCGGGGGAACACCATTAAAATTTGGGGAAAAGAGCCTTGTGAGAAACAAGTACCATAAAAGCATTATCTAGTTTAGGTCTTATGTTTTGAATGATCTTGTATATGTAACAACTAATTATGATAGGTATATTTAAAATAATATAATTTTCATTCTTATTTTTGTTAAATAATAGTGGAGTTGTTTTTGAGTGCGTGTAGGAATTTACAGGGTAAGTTCCTCAGACAGAACATCAAAGGACACTGCTCACAAACAGATCACAGATCAATACACCAGTACTTTTGACGTGGTTAAAACCCTCAAAGAGGGAAACAATCCACGGCCTGAGCCAACGCGGCCACTTCAGGCAATTTATTAATAAAAGAATGAAAATTTACATAAGCTTCTCTCATGAACGGTTAACCTACAAATGACCCTCCATGCTCTTTAAATAGAGATCATGGACCAATCGGGTGTTAAGCCACGTATCAAGTGTCGATAATACCAAGGAGAGAATGAACCGTCGGATCACTACATATCGTGACCGTCGGATTGTGAGTTACAAAATGTACATAGTAAAGAAACACACTTTACCTAACTCTATACTAGACCAAGTTATACTTAACTATTTCCTATGTGTCGGAATATCCTAACATCCCCCCTTAAGAACAACTTGGGATAGGATTGAAGGATTTACAAATATGACACAATAGGAGAAGGAAGGAGGCACTAGAGCCTATCCCCCCTTAGTGACAACTTCCTGAACTCCAACCATAAATCGAAGTTTAGTGAACTTCTCCTCTGTGAGAGCCTTTGTAAAGATGTCTGCAACTTGATCATCTGTTGACCAATATTGCACTTCAAGAACATGGTCATGGATGAGCTTTCTGATGAAGTGCATGTGGAATTAAATGTGTTTGCTGCGCTGATGTTGGACTGGATCTTTGCATAGTTGAATGGCACTTTGATTATCACACCAAAGTGTAGTCGGATGTTGCTGCTGAAAGCCAAACTCTGACAGGATCTGACGAAGCCACAAGGCTTCCTTACTAGCTTCTACGGCACCATGATACTCTGCTTCTGCTGAAGAAAGAGAAATGGCACCTTGTTTCTTACAAGCCCATGTAATAGGTCCTGAACCAAGAGTGAACACATAACCTGCAGTAGACTTCCGATCATCAGGGTCACCAGCCCAATCGGAATCAGTGAAACCAACCAATAGAGGAGATGCTTCGGCACTGTAATGAATCCCAAACTGAACTGTACCTCGAACATAACGAAGTATTCTTTTAGCTACTTTCCAATGAATTTCACGTAGGTTTTTCATAAACCGAGCAACAAGGCCAACAGCAAAGGAAAGGTCAGGACGAGTATGGGTTAGATACAAAAGTTTTCCTACAAGTTGACGGTATAAGGTAGCATCAACTTCAGGAGAAGTACAAGTGATTGAAAGTTTGACTCCAGATAGAAAGGGAGAAGGGGCTGGCTTACAGTCTTCCATGTGAAAATGGCGTAGAATATCACAAGCATACTTGGATTGTGAAAGGGAAATACCTTCCTTGGATTGCAAGACTTGAAGACCAAGAAAATAATGTAAGTGTCCTAAGTCTATCATTTCAAACTTCCTTTTAAGGCTAGTCTTCACATGGTTTATAAGGTTGGGATCACTACCAGTCAGGATAAGATCATCAACATAAAGAACAAGAATGATAAGAGACTTGCCCACTTTCTTGGTGTAGACAGTATTGTCAGAATGACACCTAGAAAAGCCATTTTCTAAAAGAAAGTTATCCATTTTGGCATACCAAGCTCGAGGAGCTTGCTTGAGACCATAAAGGGATTTCTTAAGCCAACATACGAGACTGGAGTCTGTTTATATAAAGCCAATAGGTTGTTCCATATAGATTTCTTCATGCAAGTCCCCATGCAAGAAGGCGGATTTAACATCCATCTGATGGACTTCCCATTTGAAAGAGGCAGCAAGGGAAAGAACAAGGCAGATAGAGTTCATTTTAGCAACAGGGGAGAAGGTTTCAGTATAGTCAATGCCTTCAACTTGTGAAAAACCCTTAGCAACAAGACGAGCTTTATGTTTATCAACTTTTCCATCTGGTCCATACTTGGTTCTGTAAACCCATTTGCATCTAATAAGTTTTCGTCCCTTTGGTAGAGGAACAAGATCCCATGTATCATTTGCCAATAATGAATGATATTCTTCATTCATAGTTGCTTCCCAATCTGGATGGCCTGAAGCTTCTGCAAAGGTGTCAGGATCATAATTCACTGAAGCTTGAGCCAGTAAAGAAGAGGCTCTATCAAACTGAGAACGTGTACGTCGCTGATCTGTAGGATCACCGGCAAGATCACCTGCTGCATCCCGAGTAGCACGGACCCATTTTGGAAGCTGAGGAGCTGAAGGAGGATCCTGAGAAGGTGGGGGAGGATTTTCATCCTCGCTTTCATCATCTGAAGAAGAAATATTTTCAAAAGTAGAAGAGATAGGGAGAGGTGGTACATCCGTCGAACTAGGCTCGTAGGCCGATATATTTTCAGCAAACTTTACATCTCTTCTAATGATAACATTTTTGGACTTAAGTGGAATAAGTCTATATCCTTTGACATCTTCAGAATATCCAACAAAAATACATTTTTCACTCTTAGGTTCTAAAGCTTTATGTTTCTCATCTGGAATATGGGCCCATGCTTCACTTCCAAAAACACGAAAGTGACTTACATCTGGTTTGATTGAGCTCCATGCTTCTTCTGGAGTGATATTCTTTAAAACCTTAGTAGGAGTGCGATTTATTATGTAATTTGCATAGTTAATTGCTTCTGCCCAATAATTAAGACTAAGTCCTTTAGATTGAAGCATACAATTAGCCATTTCCTTTAAGGTGCGATTCTTCCTTTCAGCTACACCATTTTGTTGTGGAGTATATGGAACAGTATGTTGCATTTGAATTCCATGCTCAGTGCAAAAGTTGATGAAGTTGTTTTTAACATATTCTCTGCCATTATCAGATCTTAGCTTAAGAATTTGATGTCCAGATTGTTTTTCAACAAAGGCCTTAAAGGCCAAGAACATGTTAAATACTTCACTCTTGAGTTTTAAGAAGTATACCCAAGTGTGTCTGGAGAAATCATCAATGAAAGTTAAGAAATACTTGTAGCCAGAGAAGGAAACAACTGGAAGTGGACCACATAAATCACTATGCACAAGCTGTAAAGGGGCTGAGGCATGCCAAGAGGCACGTTTTTCAAAACCGTCCCGATGATGTTTTCCGAGTACACATCCAGAACAAACACCATCTCTGCAAGATACCATTGGAAGACCTGTCACCATATTTTCTTTACATAGATTCTAAAGAGAGCGATAGTTTAAGTGACCAAATCGCTCATGCCAAAGTTTGCTCACTTCATCGTTATGAGCAACAAATATTGAGGGAAGATTTGATGACCCAAAGTTGTGAAACTTATACAACCTTGTAGAATCATCAGCAATGCCAGTAGCTAAAATCTGTCTAGGATCTCTTAGGTCCTTAATTACAACATCGTGAGGTGAAAACTCAACGATTTTACCTTCACCTGAATGAGTTATCTGATATACAGATAGAAGGTTGCAGGATAAGGTTGGAACACATAATACATCATTAAACTGACCATTTTCTAGATAAACAGTTCCAGTCCCTACAACACTAAGAGATCTATCATCACCAACATATATATTTTTGGTGTTACAATCATTTAAAGAAGAAAACATGGCTTTGTTGTTGGCCATGTGATAAGAAGCTCCAGAATCAATGAGCCACTCATGAGAATGAGAAGAAGAAGATACATTTAGTGCATAGCCAAACCAAGATGCTTGACAACCACATGCAGAAAGTGCCATTCCTGAAGATGAAGTTGAAGTTGAAGAGTGCTCCAAATGGATGTTATGCTTCTTCATTGCTGCTTCCAAGGCTTCCATCTTCTTAAAGCATTTGGATTCTAAGTGGCCATCTCGATTACAAAAGTTGCAATGTCTATCAGTCTTCTTCCCTTTGTTTTTATTTGTCTTATCATTTTGTTGAAATGATTTTTCATTTTGAGGCTGAAATTGCTTAGGACCCTTGTTTGGTTTAGGACCATTATTTTTAGGATACAACTTCTTAGGATTCTTTGGATTTGGTTGCTGCTGGGCGGCTAACGCTTTCTTAGAAGAGTTTCCAAGATTAAGAAGACCAAGGTGTAAGAGTTTTTCTTGTTCTCTTATTAAAGAATCACAAAAAGAATCAAAAGAAGGGGACTTGTAGTCTTGTCCTTGAGAAATGAAGGCTTCTCTTGTAGAATGGAAGGTGGAAACAAACACAGAGTAGGCTGGTCCCAACTTAGTAAGAATGGAATATATAAGGTTACTATCTTCTTTCTTAACCTTAACACCTTCCAAGAGAAGTCTAAGGGTCTTGAACTTGGACAAAAAATCTTCAATGCAAGAAAAATTATTGGGGTCCAATGTAAGCAACTCATTTTCAAGTTGATGGGCTCTAAGTTCATTTTTAATTCCAAAGACTTTAGTAATCTGCTTCATTGCTTCATCAGGAGCATCAAGTTCTGCAATATGGAATCTAAGATCTGGAGAAATAGACATCCCTATCAACCCACGTGCTTGATCTTGCCTATTTTCCCATTTAGCTGCCTTATCTTCATCTTTCGGTTTGGTTTCTTGGCCTGTGGCTATTCTGTAGAGACCTTTACTTCTAAGTAAATCCACAATGTAGGACCACCATTGGAAGTAGTTGGTGTTGTCAAGAATAACTTGGCATGGACTTTCCATTTTAATAGAAACTGAAGCTATATATGCTGAAACTAAGTTTTTCAATGGAAAGATCTCGAAAAATTAGGCTGTTTCAAAAAAAACGGTTCTGAAAACGGCTTCCGGATGAAGAAGTTATGGATTTTTGAAGAAAATTTGATGAAGTCGCTGATGAAGTGCGGGAATGTGCGGAAATGAAAAATCCGCCCCCCACAAAAAGGAGATTTGAACTCAAGACCTCTACTCTCATAAATTAGCTTTGGACCAAGTGAGCTATACAAAAAGTTTGAGAGAGAGAGAGAGGGGGGGCTTGAAGCTTTGGGTTGCGTGCTTGCTTTGAGAAAGCTCTTTTTCCCTACAAAACAAAAAACACAAAACCCAACACGGACATACAAAAAAAACGAACCTTGCGGCTTGAAGTTAGCTTTAGCCGGAAACTAAATATTTTCCTCAATGTTTCTGATTTTCCGAGATCACACTAAGGCGCAGCGGAAAAGAGCATATGCATGAGAAAAATCCTTCCTTTCTGTTTCTGATTTGCCCAGATCGCACAGAGTCGCGGGGCAAAGAGAATACGCAGAAATGAAAGGTATAGATCCAGTAATAAAAAGAAGCTAAATAAACCGAAACCGAAATAAACAGAGAGAAAATAATTGTAAACTACAAATAATCACTATATACCTCCAGATCTTGAAAATGACGCAGCTAGGGCTACCGGAAACCTTTTCGCGTGAAACGAAAGGGGTTCCTCACTGGAACAGATGATCCCAACACAGCAAAGCAGTCCTCTCGGCCCGAAAGCAATCAGAAACAGTAGATCTAGGAAACGGTAGTCGGATGCAGTTCTACCGGCTTCAGATTTGGATCACCAATGGACACGACCCTCAAATAGCTCTGATACCATGTAGGAATTTACAGGGTAAGTTCCTCAGACAGAACACCAAAGGACATTGCTCACAAACAGATCACAGATCAATACACTAGTACTTTTGACGTGGTTAAAACCCTCAAAGAGGGAAACAGTCCACGGCCTGAGCCAACGCGGCCACTTCAGGCAATTTATTAATAAAAGAATGAAAATTTACATAAGCTTCTCTCATGAACGGTTAACCTACAAATGACCCTCCATGCTCTTTAAATAGAGATCATGGACCAATCGGGTGTTAAGCCACGGATCAAGTGTCGATAATACCGAGGAGAGAATGAACCGTCGGATCACTACATATCGTGACCGTCGGATTGTAAGTTACAAAATGTACATAGTAAAGAAACACACTTTACCTAACTCTATACTAGACAAAGTTATACTTAACTATTTCCTATGTGTCGGAATATCCTAGCAGTGCGACTTTTTAGAGTTTCCAGTAGACTTTTGGCTAAAATCCAGTGAAAAACTTTGTGGTCAGATCCTGATTTGTGTTGTTTAAACTAGTTTTTTGGCTACATGTATGGATTCAACACCTTGAAAAAATCCTGAGGCACTTCAATTATACAGAATTTAATCGTCAAACTTGTGATTTCAATGAATCCGTGGTGGATTCTACACAAATTAGATAAAAAAAATACACCTATTTTTTCAAAAAATCTCACTTAAATCAACTCGAATAATAATAATAATAATTTATATACTTTTAATCTATTACTTTTAATTTTTAAAATTAAAAATAATATAATAACTTATTATTTTCATTTATTTTAAATAAAAAATAATATCAAAATTAATAATAACAAACTTAATCATTCTCAATAACTTAAAATAAGTCTCCAAAATTATAAAAAATAAAGACAAAGCCATATTAATAATCAAAATCCCACCAACATTATAAAAAATAAAGACAAAGCCATATTAATAATCAAAATCCCACCAACATTATTATATACACTTGACATATTTTTTAATTTTCCATCATATTTATATATTATTAAAAAATTAAAAATAATTTCAAAATTAATGGAACAAACTTAAAATCACTTGAATCATTCTCAATAACTTAAAATAAGTCTCCAAAATTATAAAAAAATAAAGACAAAGCCATATTAATAATGAAAATCCCACCAACATTAGGAAAAATAGAGAAAAAGTCATATTAATAATGAAAATCCCACCAACATTATTATACATTTGACATATTTTTTAATTTTCCATCATATTTATATATTATTAAAAAATTAAAAATAATTTCAAAATTAATGAAACAAACTTAAAATCATTACCAACCACTTAGAACTAACTCTACCCAACTACCCACCATTTAAAACTAACTCTACCAATTATCAAAAAAACAAAATATACAAAACAAGGAGCCACTGTTGTGGCGCTAGTCCCTGCGGGTTAATAGAACAGTTTGGTGAGTTATTATTATGAGATTTAATTTGTGTTTAATTTGCATTATCATCAGAGCTGGTTTGCATTACTAGTGTGTTGTAGGCATGTTTACTTGTATTAAGATTTAGTGAATTGGATAGCGAATTGTTGTATGGACTTTTTGACTTTATGCAAAGAGTGAAATATAATGAACTTTGCGTTTGTTAAGTAACAATTGTGATAAATGTAAGATTAGTTTTAGATGTAATTTTCCAATGTGTCGTGATTTAGAAAATGTTTAGATTAATAATTAAAATGTAATAAAATTTAAGAGTGAATCATGGAAACCTTGACGGAAAAAAACTATAAAAGGTAGTAATAATGCATTATAATGTATGAAGAATTAGAGAGTGTTAAAGTAAGTTATGTATTTTAATAAGCATGGGGTATAAAATATATTTAAATGCATAATAATGAATTCATGGTGCATAAAAGATAGAATTTTGTTATTTTTTTACATTTGAATATTATGGAAATATTCATAAAATGATAATGAGCAAATAAACATTATTATGAATATAAATTTGTTAATTAAATCCGTGGTGGAGAGTGTTCAATATTTAGATAAATGATTGTCGAAAGTCGAAGAAGAACTTAAGCATTTAAAAATTATGGAGTCTTGAACCCATGATTGAAAGATTAGATATCTAGTAACATGTTTGGACATAAGTGATACCATTCAGGTTAATGTCAATGATTGGGGAATTATTCCATGGTCAAAAGAACAAAAGATATATTTATTTAAAAATATTGTTTATCATAACTTTAGTGTGAACTTTAAATTTGTCCAATTACTAATTGGCAAAGAAAATAAACCTTGTATCTAATTTTAATTAGTAATTTGTTGTATTTAATTAATAATTTGTTGTGATGCAAAAGGACATGACTTTTGGTCCTTTTTATAGTTTTGGGTTAGTAAATATAGAATCTAAGTACAATAGCAAAGTAATTTTGATAAGTTTATTTTATAAATTAAAAACTAAAATAAATAGATTAAAATTAAAAAAACATTTAAACTCTACGAGTTGAAATGTAAATTGATCATGATCTGCAAGAAAAAATTCATTATCTTTTGGTGTTGTATACTCTTGCTTTCTGCAATATCTGTGTTCCATTTAAGTAAGTTAGTTTTTTATTGAAATTTTTTCGAAGTGTAATGAAAGGACTTACATCACAGATAAACAGATGCCATTAAACATAGTTGTTTTTCTATTTTGTGATTATCTTAATTAGGGAGTATAGTTTAATATAATTCATTTATTTGGCATAACATAAGCATAGGAGGTATGATGACATATAGAATGACGAAAATTGGGATAATTGAAAATAATAAAAGAATGGAGATTGACTATACCACTTCAAATTACTCTATTTATTAGTTAGAAATAATGTTTTGACAGCTTGATTTTTTAAAAGTTATGTTATTAAACTTTATACCTGGTGACAAGAAAGGATTACCTTGGCATAAGCTAATTATTGCAGGTTAATACAACTGGGAGAAATGATATTACATGTTATAAATTATGAAAGTCATATTCAATTAATACTGTTTTAAAAAATACATAAGAGTTCATTTCAATGTGGGAATCTTTTTATTCAAGGAATTTTATTTCTTTGTGATTGGAAGTGTAATCTTTCCATTATGAATACTGAATAATAAAAATATTATAGGAAATTTATACTTAGTTAAAACTATAAATAATTTAATAGTTATAATTAAATATGAATGGATAAGCAGTATTTAATATTATATGGATAATTTAAATCATAAAATGCATTATTTATTTAAACATCAAAGATAGAGTGTGATATTATAATTAAATAAAAATAAATAATAATAATATTTTTATATTGGATCAGAGATATTGAAATTTAATTATAATTGGCATGTTTATCATGATTAATAATAGTAAAAAGTGTTTAATCATAATTAACATGGTTGTGATGCTAATGCATGGTCATCTTGCTAATCCATGGTCAAAATGGTCAATCATCATTAAAATGGTGAATGATGGTAAAGCATGCCCAATGTAGTTAACAAATATTAAAAATAAACAAACCCAACTATTAAATAAATGAGTTCAAGTAACTAAATATAGTAGATAGAAAATGGTGAATGATGGTAAAGCATGACCAACATGGCTATCAAATATTAGAAACAAACAAACCCAAATATTAGATAAATGATTTCAAGTAACTAAATATAGTAGATAGTAATTTATATTTATGAAACTTGTTCAAATTGAATTATAACATTGATTTTCTACATAAAATCAAATATATAACAGATAAAGAGCCCAATTTATTAAACATTAGCATAATGAATCAAGAGCCATAGAGACAAAATAAAAACTGCCAATGCCAATTTTTATCAACTAATAATTAATGCATTAAACATTAGCATAATGAATCAAGAGCCATAGAGACAAAATAAAAACTGCCATTGCCAATATTTATCAACTAATAATTAATGCAACATTCGACTAGATGAATGTTCAGATACAAGATGATCATTTAAGAACATAGGATTTGTGCTGCAACATTTTGTCATTCTGTCAATACAATGTCATTTTGTCTGCAATGACAGCACTTCATTCCAAGTCTGCATGTTTCAAAAATTTCAGTTGAAGGGGATCCCATGGAATTTGCAGAAATTTATGCTTCTTTATACTAGCTTAACTGCTGAATTTTAACAAGATCATTTCCAGACTTTCCTAGAATGGCTGCAACTGTGCGTTCAGATGTTACAAATTCAACTGTAGTTTTTGTGATAAGCTGACCAGTTGCTGTCACACTGCCAAAGGTGATATACAATGCCAAGGACATTAGTACAGAAATACTGATCAACAAAACCACTATGATAGCAGCAATTGACAAAATTTTGCAAATGTTGTGTACCTTTCAAATCTAGCAGAAGTCCGTTGACGAAGAATTGGGTCGTCAAACTCAGAGAAATTGCCAATACTGTTTATATTGCGATTTGACTGAATTTTGAAACAAAGCATATAGTTAGTACTGCAGGGGTTCGTGTTTGCAGACAGATTTATGGTTAATTATCTTAAATAGAAATTTAATTGAATCAAGGAATCTGCTTTTGTTCTAAGAAATCAAAATCAAAAAGTAGCAACAGAGGGACAGTAGACGAATTGTTGGCAAATGTTGGAAAATGTCGGAGGGAGATCAAGAACTGCATACAAAATTGGTGCACTTGTTTGCTGTGGATTGCCTCAAATTTCAATCAGTGATTCAGATTTTCCTGGTCTAACTTCAAGAAGATTAACTTTGGCATGAGAAATCTGACCATACAAAGAAAACATGATCAATAAATAAAGTGTGTTCATAGCAAGGCATCAACAATTGAGCTTGTTATTTGAGCATGCAAGAGTCCATGGTTATTTGAGCATTATAAGTCAATGGCATTCTGGTTGAATACTGAGGGTTTGTCTTATCTGTGGTCGGCATGCGCTGTGGTGGTCTGATTGGCGGCCAGTTGTTCCTCCTCGAGACGCTGGAAAGTTCGGCTTGGGTTTTACTGTCTTCGTGGCCTTTGGGTTTTACTGGCTTCGCGGCCTTTGGGTTGGTATTGTTACTTGCTTGTTTAGCTCTGCAGTCTGTGCGATTTTTCGTCTGCGGTGGAGTTCCTGGTTTCTCGGGTATTGTTACTTGCTTGTTTAGCTCTGCAGTCTGTGCGATTTTTCGTCTGTGGTGGTCTTGTGGGCGGACAACTGTCCCTTGTCGAGATCCTGGAAAGTTACTCGACTTGGGTTTTACCGTGTTCGCGCCCTTTGGGTTATTATTGTTACTTGGTTGTTTAGCTCTGCAGTCTTGCCTGCTTCGTAGGTGCAGCAGTATTGTCTGTTCGTTTCCCTCAAAAGTCCATGGTTATTTGAGCATTATAAGTTAATGGCATTCTGGTTAAATACTGAGGGTTTCTCTTACCTGCATGGATTTTATGAGCGATATAACCTAAGTCGAACCAAGTTTTTGCGGGTGGAAAGGTTCGTTTTGGGGGTGGAAAGGTTTTGGGGTGTTATTGGGGGCCTTGCATCGTTCGAGGTGAAGGGCACATGGTCCAGTGACTCCCAAGCGGTTGTGTAACGTTGGTATGAATCAGACCGTGTTCGCGCCCTTTGGGTTATTATTGTTACTTGGTTGTTTAGCTCTGCAATCTCTGCGATTTTTCGTTTGTATTTGTTGTATTGTCTGCGGTGAAAACACAATGCGGTTTCTGCCTGCCGTGATACTGTGGGCTTGTCTTAGCTACATGGGTTTTATGGAAATTTCTGTAAATGTCGGTTTCGACCGGCATTTGGAGCGAGACGACCTGGGTGAAGCTATGGCGTGTATTCAAGGTTTTTCGGTTGTATAATTTATGTGTATGTTTACTTTGGTGCATAATGTTTTTTTAAGTTTGTAATTCTGTTATGGATGTATGAATATTCGACTCTGATATTACTCCTAGAACGGAAGGTTGCTTTGTTGACTAAAGCTGTATAAGACTAAAACACATGCCTAAGATGGCTTGTTGCAGCTTTGCAATGTTGACGAGATCTGTTTTGATTTGCAAAAACAATTTATTAGAAAGTGAGTATTGTACATACCTGAACCAACTGATCAGTTTCGAAAGCATACCGAGGAAGCTGTTCTCTTTGTAATATTGTAATATTGGCAGCTGTTGTGTGCCTCATATCATAAGTCAGTGCAGCACCCCTGCCAATTAGACAACACAATTTCAAAATAAGATCAAGTTGCTGAAACGTACTTTATCATATGCAATCCTATTACTAGTTACAGAACTGTATCTGCGATCAAACTTCATATTCACGCTAACTAGCTAAACATGAGAATGCATAAGGAGAGATCAAAAGTGTGAGGCTACAAAGCCATAAACTTTTGGAACAAGGCTTGTAGCACGTGCTTTTCAATGAGGTCTAATAGAAACATTGGCTGAAAATATTGCACAATGCTGAGGATGTAGGCAATTAAATGCAAAGAACCGACTAGAAATTTTAGGCACGGGTTTCATAAAAGGTTTAAGTCCCCTTGCCGAAGTACTCCAAAGGTAGCTTCTGCATACACAACACTGTGTGTGAAGTGCACTTCAAATGATATAAAAAATGAAATGGGTTGAGGTAAACTTACTGCTTGGACATTCTTTATCATGCTTATTTTAAAAGCTTGCATCATTTTATTTATTATTTCTAAATAACTATGTGTCATGATCTTTCTTTTTTTATTCTCGAGTCAAATGAATGCAATTAAACTAAAACAGAATGCACACAGAATCCAGAGTAACACGTAGGAAAGTTTTAGAGACATATATGTAAAACCAACTGAAGCACAAAATAAACGTACTTTCACATTGAACTCTGAGCGGTTCTGTTTTAGAAGATAAAGAATTGCAAAAAAGTCATTTCTATCTATATCCGAATCCAACAGAATTTGATGCGGTGCTCCATGCGATGGAAAAATTTGACAACTTAGGTAAGCTAATAGAAATATTTGGGAAATAATAAACACATGTGACATCATCATGATGCTCTGTCACGAGTTGCACTTTATATCATCAACTGCAGTTGCTCATGCAAATAAACTAGTTGAGTCAAAACAGTAGTCAAATTATGCAAGACTGAAATAACATGGAAGTGTAACCTAAAACATCTCAACTCAATTTTGCATCTAATAATATCTTGATCCATAAATAAAACAAAGATGTCTGGATATGGTATTTGCAAAAAAACCTGAAATACTTGCAAACAGAAAGAAGCATCAAATAGTTGCAGATTGTACTTGCCTTATGTGAGCAGGGAACAACACAATTTCAAAATAAGATCAAGCCGCTGAAAGGTATTTTATCGTATCCAATGGTATTACTGGTTACAGAACTGTATCTGCGATCAAACTTCAGATTCACGCTAACTAGCTAAACATGACAATGTAGAACCATATTCATATTACTTTTGCATTTGTTCTGGATGTGAAGGGCAGCATGTTCCTGCATTTTGTAATTTGTAGAACAAATAGTTAGTTAGAATAAAATGATAGCATTGTAAATTGAAGAGAGGACATATTTGAGAGAAAACATGTTAAGGAGTTATATGAACTAAGGTTTCTTGTGCAATCCTTATATCATGTACAATGTGTCAAAAGCTTGTTTAACGTTAAAAAGAGTATTTGATTGACTAAAGTTGTATAAGAGTAAAACAGATCTCTAACATGGCTTGTTCCAGGTTTCCAATCTTGACAACATCTCTTTTAATTTGCAAAAACAATTTACTAGAAACTCAGTATTATATATACCTGAACCAACTGATCAGTTTCGAAAGCACACCGAGGAAGCTGTTCTCTTGGCAATATTCTAATATTGGCAGCTGTTGTATGAATGATTTCAGAAGTCACTGCAGCAGTGCTGCTAATTAGAGAAAATTTCAAAATAAGATCAAGCTATTTGAACATACTTTATTTAAGATTAAAAGGAGTATTTGATTGACTAAAGCTGTATAAGACTAAAACAGATGCCTAACATGGCTTGTTGCAGCTTTGCAATGTTGACAAGATCTTTTTTGATTCGCAAAAACAATTTATTAGAAAGTCAGTATTGTATGTACCTGAACCAAGTGATCAGTTTCGAAAGCACATCGAGGAAGCTTTCCTGTTTGTAATACCCTAATATTGGTAACTGTTGTGTGCCTCATATCAGAAGTCAGTGCAACACCCCTGCCAATTAGACAACACAATTTCAAAATATGATCAAGCTGCTGAAAGGTATTTTATCATATGCAATGCTATTACTGGTTAGAGAACTGTATCTGCCATCAAACTTCAGATTCATGCTAACTAGCTAAACATGAAAATGCAGAATCATATTCATATTACTTTTGCATTTGTTCTGGAGGTGAAGGCCAGCATGTTCCTGCATTTTGTAATCTGTAGAAGAAACAGTTGGTTAGAATAAAATGATAACATTGTAAATTGAACAGAGGACATATTTGAGAGAAAACATGTTAAGGATTTATTTGAACTAAGGCTTCTTCTGCAATACTTATGGCTCTATAACAGCAAAACAGATCTCTAACATGGCTTGTTCCAGTTTTCCAATCTTGACGAGATCTGTTTTAATTTGCAAAAAAAAAATATTACAAGGTCAGTATTGTATATACCTGAACCAACTGATTAGTTTCGAAAGCACAGTGAGCAAGGCGTTCTCTTGGTAATATTCTAATATTGGCAGCTGTTCTGTGTTTCATTTCAGAAGTCATTGCAACAGTGCTGCTAATTAGACAACAAAATTTCAAAATAAGATCAAGCTAAACAAGCAGACCAGGAATCCCACCAACAACAAATACAAACTTCATATTCATGCTAACTAGTCAAACATGGCAATGCACAAGGAGAGATCAAAACCATGAACCTACAAAGTCATAAACTTCTGAAATAAGGTTTGGACTTCAAATGATATAAAAAATGAAATGGGTTCAGATAAACTTACTGGTTTGAAATTCAGCATTGAGTCCGCGCAAGAATACCAATGGAATGAGAGGAAGCTACCAAAAATGTATATTAGCCATTGTCTCCTTTGTGCTTTGTAGATTGGAAACCATGTGAGCATTGTTCAGATTGTAAACTGCAAATCATGTCAGCAGTCTCCAGATATATGGCATATTCAGATGGTCTGTGGGATAAATTCTTTCCTGGTAATATTACCAGATTTTATGCAAAGCAGTTACCCTGTAGCATTTGTTTCGAAAATATAACTCTACGTTTGACTTTGAATCAGATGTGTTTAGGAACATGGAAAAAATTTAAGCAAATTGTAGAGCTAACAGTAAACAGAAACATAGGTAATATAAAACAAAACCTTTCGAGCCCAAAACTTTCATTTGGCTTAAGGTTATAATGCTATTATAATGAAAAATCATGCGGATCAAGCAACGGTCAGCAATTGATCGATTGCATATAGTCCCAGGGAAGGACTAATAATACCAAATGCATTATGTCATAATTGCATTTTCAAACAACATATATTCATTTTAAAGTCCATATAGTTTGATGCTATTTATAAAGTCTAGCTTCAAGCATCTTGTAGAATGCGTTCGATCTCAAATACAAGATAGAAACACAAACAATACAAATAGACATGTATAAAGACTTTCTAGGCCTCTTTCCTGAATCGTTAGCTACACTCTGCAACAAACAAAAACTAACATAGCATTCAGCCATAACATAGGAGGAGACGGAAATGACTAGCCGATTCAATATACAATTTGTCATTTAATCAATCTATGGAATCTTTGGTGTTTGCATTCAACAGCTGTAGATACAAAATTATTGCTGATCTGATGTTGCATTTGTTGTATTCAATGATATAATTTAAACCAAACATGGTACTTTTTAAGATGCGACAAAAATATACATACAAAAGCTGACAAGACAATCTCTCGTTGTCAAGCTTGAAGCATGATGCAGAATGTGTTCCATTTGAGATAGAGAACATAAACAGAAACACTACAAACACATATGCATAAAGACTTTCTAGCCTTTTTTCATCAACTGTTGCGTTACATATTCTTTGTAAATGACTCAAAATTGCAAGTCAAATACTTGTATTATCGTGAGAGCATAATATGAAGAAACATGTTCATATTACTTTTGCATTTGTTATGGATGTGAAGGCTGCCATGCTCCAGGATTTTGTAATCTGTATAAAAAACGGTTAGTTAGAACAAAATGATAACAATGTAAATTGAAGAGAGGACATATTTGAGAGAAAACATGTTAAGGCATATGTTGATGTACCTTCCATTTGTTAGTTGACATGTAATAGCTCACTATCTTCATTGAGTGTGAACTTGCTCTGAATTTTGAAGTCACGTAAGATGTAAACAATGGTAGCTTTCTGTTGCAAATATGTCTCATATGACATTGATTTTAAATCAGGAAGTAACTCATGTAATAAGGGCTCCCTGATAATGCACTAGACAAATTTATTTGTAATGGATTCTATTACAGCATTTATACAATGCTTGTAGAGGAAAGGGCAATTATCATTGCATTGTGAACAGAAAATTGTTGCATTGGCTATTGCTATGGATGAATTCACTGCGCAGTTACAAATTGCACAAACAGGTTCGAAAGGAGTTGAATATGGATTTGTTGCGGTCAGAATACCTTTGACCTGTTTATAAAACATTCAAACGTTAATTTACATTATTACATGCCAAATGCAAATGCAGCAAAAACATTATTATTGCTATACTTACAGCATAGGTAGATGTAGTTAGTTTTGTGAGATTGTTGAGTGCATCTGTGTTAAGTTCAGTCATGAACGTTGACTTCGATGCTCTGAATATTGTTTCTGTTGTGTTTACCTTTTTTGTTAAATTTTTGAAAAGAATGAGCGGAAAGTGTCCTTTTTGCAATTGTTTTTCCATTGAAAGGAAAAATTGTTCATATGTGTCAAAGAGTTGCAACTGCAGAACAGAAATTGCTATGTATTGAAAAATACAAAAAGTAATATGCAACTACATTGTTCGTATGCATTGAAAATTTGCAATTGCAGAAGACAAATTACAAAAACTATGGACAAATTCCAACAACTATGTATTGAAGTGATGCATGTTATGTACTGACAATTAGGAATAACTAACATCTGAATACCTACAGTTGCATTGTCGTTTTTAGAATCTCCATCTTTGATATGGAGTATGTAATGCAATCCAACTCGTTTGGCAAGTGTAACGGCAGCAGCGATTGTGCCAATTGGGTACATTTCTTTTTTGTTTGCAAATTGCCTAATGGTTGTATTGGGAATGAAGTGATATTCTTTGCAAACTTCAGGTACAGTTTCTATGATACTTGATTCATTAAGCAATATTATTTTGTCACAGTCACCGCGATCATAAACACTTTTAGGCAATATCCTGAAGTTTGTAATTGAGATGCTGTTGCCTTGCAAAATTTTGTGTTCATGTCGCTCCACCAAATGTGCAGGTACACTCAACGTTATAGTCATCATTCCTTGAGCATCTGTCAAATCAGCTCGCAATACTTGACGTGATTTGTTTGCTTTATCAAGGAATGCACTGTAGACAACCATTATGTCTCCAACAAATAGCTGCCCAATTTTACGACTATTGAGATCTTCAATTGATACTTTAATTGGCAGTATCTGTTTTTGCCTATTAAAATTGCCTAGTTAGAAATTGCTATAAACATTTGTAGAATACTATGTTTCTGCTAAAGACTGAATAACTAGAAATAGATTAGAGTGTTGTGTTTCATATGCATACCTTTTTGATGTATCATTTTGCACGTTTGTTGAATGAAGTTTGGCTGCGATTGTTTCAGTTGGACTAACACACGCAAACGCATGGTTCAATATGATGTGGATATTATCACATGTATTTTGTGATAAGAAATCAATAAAGAAATTGTGATATGTAACCTGTACATGTCTTCTTGCTGCATTGTTTGCGGGGACTTACTACTAGTGCTTTCTTCACTCGTCCAAGATTTTCTAATTTATATACATTTAAATATAGATATGTAAAAAGAGAAGATATATATAGTAAACACTAATCTGACATATATACATTTAAATATAGATATGTAAAAAGAGGAGATATATATAGTAAACATTAATATTTTAAATAGAAAATAGCATATTTGTATAGTTGTCATACATACCTTTTCAAAGCAAGTGGTTGGTTTGCCTTTCCTAATTGACTTATGTGGCCTATTTCTTCAGTTGTTTGTTTTCCTTTTTCAGGATTTATGCTATGTTATAGAATAGGAACATATATTTAGTTCAATTTCAAAGAGCATATAGAAGTAAACAGTTAACAAGGAACATTAAAACCATAGAACCATACATATGTAAAGATAGAATGGATATATACTAAACATTAACATTCTAAATACAAATTGGCATATTTGTATAGTTGTCATAGACATACCTTGCTGAACATTATTATTCTAAATACAAATTAGCATATTTGTATAGTTGCCATAGACATACCTTTGCAAAACAAGTGGTTGGCTTGCCCTTTCTAATTGCGTTATGGATTCTATTTCTTCAATTGTTTCGTTTCGTCTCTGAAGATTTAGGCTATGTTATAGAATAGTAACATATATTTAGTGCAAACTAGAAGTAAAAAGTGAACAAGAACATTAAAACCATAGAACCATACATATGTAAAAATAAAAATAGAATGCATATATAGTAGACATTAATATTCTAAATACAAATTACCATTTTTGTGTAGTTCTCATAGACATACCTTTGCAAAACAAGTGGTTGGTTTGCGCTTTCTAATTGGCTTATGCATTCTATTTCTTCAATTGTTTCATTTCCTTTTTCAAGATTTATGCTATGTTATAGAATAGTAAGACATATTTAGTACAAGTCAAAAGAACATATAAAAGTAAAACTTGAACAAGAAGACAAGATCCATAGAAAAGGAAAGGCAAAAAGAATATACTCTGTTTGTTTATGTTGCATGTTGTTGTTCTTTTTTCTTGGTCGTTCCGTTCAATTGAAAAGGGTTTTACTAGCAGAATCTGCATGCATAAATAGATGAGGTCATATCTGCAAATTTATGATAGGATAGTTGTGTTGGTTAATTGAAAAGGCTGTCTTTGGCATAAGTTGCATTGATCAATACAGAACGCCATATATGTAAATGTAGAATAGAATGCATAGTATGTATGCTGTTATCATTTCGTTTACCACAAAAAGATATTGTAGTATGCTTTAGTAAAATAGATATGGTAAAACCAATGAGGTATTGCAAAAATGTCAAAATTTGGAATTTTGTAAACTGTTTCATGTGTATATCATAGGTCAAGGACAAGAGATATTATATCATGGTCATACCAATATGCATCCAATACGAAAATTCTATACTTTATATTGCCTAGATTTGCCCAAACATGGTCAATCAATGATTTGTGCATGCTATTAGTTTTGTCAACTAGGAAATGAAGATTGTAGTTTTGCATGTAGGTTTCTAGCTGCTTTGTTTTTTCATTGCAATGCACCATATCAATATTGAAGTCCCCTAGTATAACTATGATATTGTTTGGATCTAACTGGTATAAGGCTTTTGCAATGACGTTGAGGATATTGTTTAGGTTTGCATGTGGCGATGCATATATATTGAGTATTGCAATTTGTAATGTGTGAACTTTTATTTTTGCAAACAATGCTTCTACAAAGCAGTCTTCAAAATGGGTATGTTCAAGGATAATGATATTTTTCTTTATCAATATCATTACTCCATGCTTAATGCAACTTGAGATGCAATTGAAATTTTTGAAGTATTCATTTTGCATAGACAGCAACATATGTGTTTCTTGTAAGCAAAAGATATCAGATTGCATTGTGTCATAGTCATTGCATATGTCAGTAAGATGCGCATGAAGATTGCGAGTGTTCAATGAAAGAATAAAGATGGATCGCAATGATTGTATTGATGAACAATCATATTCTAGTTGCCATTTTGCAGTGGTTTGCAAACGTTGCATTTCAGAATTTACTTTTTGCTTGACCTTGAAGTTACTATGTTTAAGAGGATTAAGCAAATACAATGATTCTATGTTTCTGACACGTGATAGTGCTGTGTATACTAGGCCATGCACTTGTACTCCAGTAGGGTCGAATGCAAGCCTATCCAAGGTTAAGCCTTGTGATCTATGTATTGTGCGTGCACATGCAAGTTGAATTGGAAATTGTTTTCGGATTTTCAATGGCGCCATCTTTGATGTCATAGGCATTGGTTTTCATATTCGCAATATTGGTGTCCAATCATGTGCTATCTCTGAAGTGTACAAATGACCTAGTTTTCTAGATTGTCGATGACCAATATTAGGGTCATGGAACTTAATCCATAGAACATCGACCTTATTTGTATGGGTATATGCTTTAACTATTCCATTTGCACCATTCACTAGCCCATCTGGTGCATCATAATTGCAAGCATACATTTCAACTAACATGTTCAACTTTATCAAAAGCTGTGGAGGCAAAATAGCCGTATGTTGATGAGCTGCGAAATTGTCGCTATTCTCCTCATTTTCGTCAATTGCATTAATCAAAATTTCTTTGCCAGGCATTAGCATCAAATTTTCTTGTTATGTATTGCAACATCTTTGTTTTTGTAAAATAAGTAGGGAAATGTTGGATCATTTGGTACAGGGCGCATGCAACTTGTATACATGTATGTTATATCGTCAGATGTTTGACAATTTGTTCGCATTCTATTTAACACTGATATGAATCTCTTATTTGTTTGTCGCATCGTCATATGCAATTGGAAGCACTTGACATTATCCTTCCAGAAATCATGTGTTATTGTTTCATTGTTGATTGTTGGTTGTTCAAAAATAAGAGAGTCTTGAATAGGTTGTGCTTGATAGAAATCACCACAAAATATGATGTCAATGTTCCCAAAGTATTTTGTTTGGACATGTTTTATGTTTCTGAGTCTATTGTCAATAGAATATAAGAACCGACTTCCAATCATCGAGATCTCATCTATGAAAGCTACTTGCAATTCTTGATATAGCTTTGATAAGTTGTCCAATACTTCTTTGCTCAGTGAGAACAGTTGAGACTTGTTAAAAGGCATTAGCAATGCAGAATGGATTGTTGTTCCACCTGCATTATATGCAGCTTTTCCTGTATATGCTAATATTAGACCTTTTGGTTTCATAGGATCAGTTGTGTTTTGTGAATCATAAATTCGTATAAGCATTTGGAAAATCGCTTTTGCTGTGAGCGTTTTACCTACACCTGCTCCACCTGTAATAAAAAGGTAAATTGGTTCCTTGGGGTTTTTTTTTTTTTTAACTGCAATGTCTTTTACAATTGCTTATTGTTCTTTGTTCAAGATTCTTCTAATTTTGTAATATTCATTGTTCTCCATTAAAAATGGATGGGCAGTAATTTGAAATCCAAGATTGATTTTTTTCTTCATTTCAAATTGTTTTGGAAATTGCAAGTCCGACTGCAAATCATATTCCTCATAATGGGAATTGTTCTCTTGGTTTTGCATATTCATTTCGTTAGTATTCAAAGAACTAATTTGCTCATTTGTTGCAGTCTCTAAATCACCCCATGTTGGATTGATGTTATATGTAAATTTGGCTTCATTAACTTGAATTGTTTTTTCATGTAATGTATATGCAGAGTGCCACGTAGGCAATTCTTGTTTCAATGTATCTTCACAATTTTCAAATGGCATATATAACAATAATTTCTCTCGACAAAAGTTTTCAATATCATTGTGTTTGTTATATTTGACAAATCGTATAACATTTGGCTTTTTCCTTTTAGATATGGGTTTGCCATTTTTCTTGTAATTTGATACAAATTCTGCAAGGCAGATTTTGCTAATGGAACTTGGTCGTCCAATGTAGTAGTCAACAATGGAATGGCACATAACATCTTCTGAATCATCAGGTTCTTGTTTCAAAAGAATAGGCGGTTTAAGCATAAACGTGCGTTCATCAACTGGAGACGTGTTCACAAATATACATTCCCTTGAACTAGAATTCAATGGCAATGAAAGTGCTATATGCACTGCTTGTTGAGCTGACATTTGCTGTAGATTGAGTAATGTATTTCCAAGTTTACGAATCATTTGCATAGCGTCAATTTCATCTTTCTGATGCTCTTTCTGTATTCTTCTAAATGCATTTGTCATAGACTTGTCAATTTTGGTCATATATGAACTACAATATGATGCTGCAGCATATGCATTTAGCACAAATTGTGCATCTGTATTTGCATTCCATAAAGCAGGGATACCGTTTGCAAAACTGTTATTCCAAATGTGAGAAGGTTTTCGTTTCAGGAAAATTGTTGGTTGCTTTACTGTATGTTGCAATAGTTCTATGTACTCATTTTGTAGTAGGCCTATTTCTAGGAGGAAATCGTCATGTGTTGTTGAATCATTGTAGTTTGTTTGCTCCAAGAATGCAAAAAACGATATTAATTTCTCTACAATTTTTTTATTTTCTGCATTGGTTGGTTCAATGATCATTGTTGATTTCATTGGTGGCATGGGGAAGTTGTATCTGCAATTTGAATTTTTTCGCTTCTTACAACTTTTTGTATGGTGATGTTTATGCAATTTAGCAACATCTGGCTCCAAATGATCTGTATTACAAGTGATGTAATTGTCAAGAAACTTCTCAATTTCTGAGTTGCTTTCTTTTCCATATATTGGAGCATTCTCTATCCATAACAGTCCATGTTCATGTTCAGTTCCTCTATTTTGGAATTCTGTTACAAAATAGTAATCAGATATTTTTCCAAAGAATGTAGTATCTTGAGATATCAATCGCTTTATAGCATTAATTCTATGTCTATAGTATTGGCTACATGTGACTGGATATTTTCTTATAAGGTAGTCAATGTCATCATCTTCTAATATATCAATAGCATTTTTATTTGCTTTATTTCTAAACAATGTGACAAGTGTATCTACTAATGGTTTCCATCGATGTTCTGCACTTGTGAATGTCACAAAGAAAGTTGGAGGGCCCAGTTGTCGTATCATTGCAAATATGTTTTTCCTAATTTGTTCCAAATGGTCAGAAGATATGCGAATGTTTTTGAAATCTATGTATCCAATGTCAGACTTCAATAACTTTTCCAAATTTGCTCGATACTTGACATCTTTTGCTAATATTTTCCTGCCTTTTAGTTGTCCTTTTCTTATTCGCACCCATATGCAAGAAAGCACTTTATCAATTATTATTCGCATTGTCTTGAAAAACAAATTTGTTGTATGATATTGGAAGTCACCACTTGCTTGTAACAATTCCCATTGTACAATTTTTTGGTAACTAAACCTATTTGTGATGTCATGATCACGTGCATCGCCATAAAATAATGTTGGAAAGTTCATTTCTTCTGCATATTTGTCCTTGAAGATGCCTAATGGTCGTTGTCCTTCAACAGGGGCCACTTCAATAATCTTGTCTTGCAGATCGTAGATGCGTTGTGATTCTATTAATCCATGCACCAATGTTTCAGTAGGTGTTTCATTATTTGCATCACTATCTGTATCACTTTCATTGTCACTGTTTGAATTTTGTACAATGTATTCATTATCCTCTTGTAAAACATGCGTCCAATTCTCATTTATACAAATGTTGCTAGCTTTATAAAGGCTTCTAGAACATAGTTCGTTCAATGCCTTCATGACAATAATCGGACGTACTTTACCTGTTTGGTATGCATTTTTGTATTGCAATCTTCTTTTCAATGCAACTGCAATTGTCATTGTATCATTTAGATATTGTGGCAATGCTTTTTGCACAATGTCCATATGAACTGGTACATTGATAATTGATCCTGTTAAGCCAATTTGTGACCGTCTATGTCCCCATTGTCTGATTTGTGCAAATGCAATTCTCAATGACACAAGTCTTTCTTCTAGGTCTGAAAGTATATTTACAGTTGGCAATGAAATGTTACGTTTTATTTGTTCAGGTGCTGCAAATTGTGGTAGCTTTCCATTCTCGAGTGCTTTCTTGCAAGAAACACATATGTTTTCATTGCTAAAGGTCCTATTGTTCAATGTCAAATTCATATGCTTTTCTTGCAAATCTGTAGTGAAGAACCTAATATTTTTTGCAAAATGCAATTTGTTGCAAACTGCACATGTATTCCTAGGCGTGTCTTCGAGTTTTTCCATATAAATTTGTATTGCATTTTTCTTTCTTGACTTCTTATTAGAAAATGCTTTTTTGCATTTGTCATTGCATTTGCGTTTTGTACGTATGAATTGCTTTAGCTTGTGATAATTCAGCCTACAATCCTTAGTTGGTTGCATTTGCTCTAAATGACATGCTATCTCAAATGCAATATTATTGCTAAAATGTACTTGAGATATACATTGCTCTTTTTCTAGTACATGCTCATGACGCAATTGATTACAAACATCATTTGCTTCCATGCACAATTGTTGAGAATTGTGAACATATTCTTGTATCATTGCATGATAGTGAATATGTGATGTATTTGTCATGAATGACAAGATGTTAACAATATCATTGCATCTCGAATAAGCGCAACTGTAGTTGACAAAGCTATTAGTAACAGAGGACCATACTTGGATATTGACTTTGAATATGACAGATATCCATTGTAGACAAAATGGTCCGCCTTCCACTTGTCCTTTTTCATATGGCATTGCCATATTTATCAGATATTGTTGCCAGTTGCTATTCATTGTATAGTGTATCGCATCAACTACTAGGTATTGCTCTAAACAATGCAATGCCTCTTGATTCTTATGCATAACTGCATTGCAAAAAGATTGCACAATGTAAAGTCACAAACACTCTGCATTGAATTCTGTTGCTACTAAATAGCAAATTGCATTAAAGAGACTGTCACCACAATTAGATGTCACTTGCTTTGAAATTGTTAGTCCATTTAAAAGCATATTATTTGCAATGTGCATCCAATTGCTTTCAATATCTTTGCAAATAGCTGATAGGTAGATATTAGACTGGTTGCAAATGCAAATTGGAAACTTTTGGTAAACCAATGGTTCATAATGACCACTAACAGGATTTGCATCGTGAAAGAGAATGCAATATGGAATTGCATTTTCATGTTGATTAAAGAGCAAATATCTGGTTTTTCTTGTCAATGACCAAACTGCAATTGATATATCTAGCCATTTAGCTAACCAACGTATGCAAAAGGTATCACCCCATAAACCTCGTTCAGACTCCTTTATATTTGTAGATGCAGAATAACGCATTTTATGAAGATATGTACCAATATCATTAACACCATGTAACTCGTATAGGAACTCAGGTGCTAGTTCATATTGATATGACTGTATTGCCTCAACGTCATTGTTCTTTAAGCAAAAAAGAAAGTGGTCTATTAACCCATTTCACAATTCATTTGAAGTATAACGAAAATGTAGAAGCATTTCGAACGAGTCAAATAGACAATCTCCTACAGTACATGAAAATGCATTTAGTCTAAAAAGACCATTTCTTTTTAATACAATATCAATGTTCTCAGGCAAAATGCATTGCAATCTGAATTTGTAATTGTCAACATCTATTATTTCTTCCATCATTTGCAATTGCTTACCAGAGTTGGCTTTTGCAATTGTCTTGTACAGCTTTGCAAAAAATATTAATGAAGTTAGCAAAAACTGAACATGATTGTTTTGAACAAAATGTATGTATATAAAAAAAATAGGCTATTGCATTATCTTGGTAAACAAATATCAAATTTCTAGCAACAAGCCATATTTATAAATAACAAAGAAATTGGAAATGGAAACAATGCAAAGACATAATGAAAAAAATGGAGCATAATTCTAAGAATATTTGTGCAAGTTAACAAAAGGGAACAATCGAAACACAAAATGAAGTTAACAAAAGGAAGCAATGGAAAGACAAAATGAACAAATGCAACAGAACTTTAAGTATATTTCTGAAAGTTAACATCATTGTCAATTGCATTTGTCAAATAAAATAACCATGAGGCTATTTATGAGTTTTACATAAGTGGTCCACCAATTCAACTGTCAAAATATAAAAAGTATTGTCTCTGATTTGTGCTAGGTTGCAACTCCAACATATTCCAAGGTAAAAAGTTTCCTGCTATTTGTTATCAGACTATGGTTATACTATATGGATCTAAACAGAATTCAAGGATCAAGGAACCTAAACAAGGCATTCAGAACCAGATACGAGTACTGCATAAGCGTACTTCCATAACGCTTCTCAAGAATATCCATCATTATGGGACGCTGCAAGTATGATCCATATAAATGATGAACATGTAATATGTTCAAAGGACAGCTTTGGCAAACACAACAACAATCTGCCTAAGCAAATTGTCCCAAGACTGTTGGCAATTGTGGCATGTGAAAGAACATGCCCAAAAATTATAGATCTTTGATGATTCACAAATTGTGGTGAATTGGATGAATGGAACAAATTCATTGGATAATTATAAACTTCAACCTATATTTCAGGAGATTCGACTTGCTTAAACAGAGTATTTAACACATTATGTTTGAACATGTTTACAAAGACAGGAACATGGAAACTGATGGACTGTCAAAAGCAAGATTACACTTGGTAGCATGAGCTTGGGCCATTCAACAGAGAGTGGAAGGAGAGCTGATGGAATGTCTTTTAAATGTCAATATCCATATGTATAATTTTTTATGGCATTGTTTATGAACATATCTAGGACCTAATTCTTTATGAGACAAAACTGGTTTCAAACCTGTGATGTATGTCAGAATGACCATGACAGGGCTGTCATATTGACATTTTTGAAAACTTGTTATGAAGCAACATATCTTCTCAGCCATACTTTTATCACTTCCTATGCTTAAGCATATCTCTATATCTATATTTTTTTATGGGACTGTTTATGGACATATCTAGCAGCTAATTTCTTATGAGATAAAACTGGCTTCAAAGCTCTGATATATGTTAGAATGACTATGATAGGGCTGTCATATTGACATTTTTGAAAACCGTTTATGAAGCAAGATATGTTCCCAGCAATACTTTTATCACTTCCTATGCTTAAGGATATCTGTGAAATGCAGAAACATATATAATAAATGTAATTTTGTTTTCATAATAAAATAATTTTTTCTCTCTGAGCAGAATAAGGTAGTTGAACATCATATCAGAAGCAATCTGGTTATAACTAGCTAACATGAGATTTTAATCTAAGGTTTAAATAGACAAAATGTCTTGATACATCATTATACGGAGCTAGTTGCATGCATTACTCAACTTCTACTTGTTGCAATCATCTCAAATAATATTATTGTTATGATTATAACAATTGATAATATTAATATTAATATTAATGTAAACACAGAATAAACAATGACAATTTCAGATTTGAATTCCAATATAATTGAATGAGAGAAAAAATATAAATGACTGAATACAGCTTAAATATCTATATTTTTTAAAACAATCACAGAGTAACTCGACTATAAATCTAGAGTAACTGAACCATAAACCTACACAATGCAAAAATTAAAAGCCTAACAAATTCACAAAAAGCAATTCATAGAAAAATTGACAAAAAGCAATTAGTCGAATAACATCGTACCTGGAACAAAGCCGACCATTCAAATTCCTTCTTGTCTAGACCATATTCATGCACAACAGAGCCTGTACCAAGAACCACAGCTTCACCTAGGTCATCTCGGCCCAAATGACAAGGAAGTCACATGGTGCTCGAAACTAACATTTACAGGAATTTCCATAAAACCCATGTAGGTAAGAGAAACCCTCAGTATCACGAAAAAGCTTATAATTTTCGCAAATGAAACATTTCATCCAATATATAAACAACAGCAAACGAACAACATCTAGTACCAATATAGCAAACCTTCAATTCAGCACTTCTTAACAAAGCAAATGAACTTAACACTAACTAAATGAACTTAACAGAGTTGTTAACAAAGCAACCTTGCGTTCTAGGAGTAATATCAGAGTCGAATATTCATACATCCATAACAGAATTACAAACTTAAACAAACATCATGGACCAAAGTAAACATACACATAAATTATACGAGCGAAAAACCTTGAATACACGCATAAGATAGGAAACCGTGCAGTTACAAAACAGACTGCAATCTTCAATATTTTAACATTTCAAACAGTTCAAAAACCCCAATTTATTTAGATCTTCATGTGCAAAAACAGTTCAAACTACAAAAGACTGCCACTCAATCTGTACCAAGAACCATAGCTTCACCCAGGTCGTCTCGGCTCAAATGATAAGGAAGTCACATGGTGGTTGAAACCGACATTTACAGAAATTTCCATAAAACCCATGCAGGTAAGAGAAACCCAGAGTATCACGGCAGGCAGCAACCGCATTGTGTTTTCACTACAGACAATACAACAAATACAAACGAAAAATCGCACAGATTGCAGAGCTAAACAACCAAGTAACAATAATAACCCAAAGGGCGCGAACAGGGTAAAACGCAAGCCAAGTAACTTTCCAGGATCTCGAGCAGGGACAGTTGTCCGCCGATAAGACCACCACAACACATGCTGTAACCCAAGTCAATTGTAAATCAATCTGAATTTATTGCCAAATCAATTGTATACTGTCCGATTCATACGAGCGTTACACATCCGCTTGGGAGTCACGGGGCCACGTGCCCTTCACCTCGAACGATGCGAAGCGCATAATAAGACCCCAAATCCTTTCCACCCCCAAAAACCTTGGTTCGACTTAGGTTATATCGCAAATATAATCAAAAATCGCGTCGGTCAACCCAAAGTCAGCAATCTATCGATCGCATATAGTCCCCAGCAGGGATCACGGAGTAACTGGACTATAAACCTAGAGTAACTGGACCATAAACCTACACAATGCAAAAATTAAAACCCTAACAAATCGACAAAAAGCAAGTAATACAAAAATTGACAAAAATCAATTAGTAGAATAACACCGTACCTGCAACGAAGCCGAGCGTTCGAATTCCTTCTCGTCTAGACCATATTCATGCACAACCCAGCCTGTGCCAGTACCATGAGAAAATGTGCAAATGACGAAATTGGTTAACGAAGTCTGCACACAAAACCCTCAGTATTCAACCAAAATGCCATTAACTTATAATGCTCAAATAACCATGGACTGTTGCATGCAGGTAACAGAAACCCTTAGTATTTAACCAGAATGCCATTAACTTATAATGCAGTAGCCGAACTTAACCTCTAAACAATACAACCAAGAATCACAGCTTCACGCAGGCATTTACCCAAATTTCCATAAAATCCATGCAACTAAGACAAACCCTCAGTATTCAACCAGAATGCCATTAACTTATAATGCTCAAATAACCATGGACTCTTGCATGCAAGTAACAAAAACCCTTAGTATTTAACCAGAATGCCATTAACTTATAATGCAGTAGCCGAACTTAACCTCTAAACAATACAGTAGCCGAACTTACCAAAGCGACAGCACACAGTCGAGGGATACAAGCCGCACCTGGAACAACAGAACCGCAACCAAACGTTTGCGATAGAGTTAACCGAGCAGGCAGGAACCACATTGTGTTTTCACAGCAGACAATACAACAAATACAAAGGAAAAATCGCAGAGACCACAGAGCTAAACAACCAAGTAACAATAATAATCCAAATTCCATTAACTTATAATGCAGTAGCTGAACTTAACCTCTAAACAATACAACTAAGAATCACAGCTTCACACAGACATTTACCGAAATTTCCATAAAACCCGTGCAGCTAAGATAAACCCTCAGTATTCAACCAGAATGCCATTAACTTATAATGCTCAAATAACCATGGACTCTTGCATGCAGGTAACAGCAACCCTCAGAGCAGGCAGGAACCGCATTGTGTTTTCACCGCAGACAATACAACAAATACAAAGAAAAAATCGCACAGACCGCAGAGCTAAACAACCAAGTAACAATAACAACCCAAAGGCCGCGAACAGGGTAAAACCCAAATAACCATGGACTCTTGCATGCAGGTAACAGAAACCCTCAGTATTTAACCAGAATGCCATACAGTAGCCGAGCTTACCAAAGCCACACCCAGCAGGCAGGAACCCCACCGCAGACGAAAAATCGCACAAACTGCAGAGCTAAACAAGCAAGTAACAATACCCGAGCAGGCATCAACTCCACCGCAGACGAAAAATCGCACAGACTGCAGAGCTAAACAAGCAAGTAACAATACCAATCCAAAGGCCGCGAAGACAGTAAAACCCAAAGGCCGCGAAGACACTAAAACCCAAGCCGAACTTTCCAGGATCTCGACGAGCAACAGCTGGCCGCCGATGAGACCACCACAGCGCATGTCGGCCACAGCTAAGACAAACCCTCAGTATTCAACCAGAATGCCATTAACTTATAATGCTCACATAACCATGGACTCTTGCATGCACGTAAGAGAAAACCTCAGTATTTAACCAGAAGAAAAACCCTCAGTATTCACAATAATAATCCAAATGCCATTAACTTATAATGCAGTAGCCGAACTTAACCTCTAAACAATACAACTAAGAATCATAGCTTCACGTAGACATTTACCGAAATTTGCATAAAACCCATGCAGCTAAGACAAACCCTCAGTATTCAACTAGAATGCCATTAACTTATAATGCTCAAATAACCATGGACTCTTGCATGCAGGTAACAGAGCAAGCAGGAACCGCATTGTGTTTTCACCGCAGACAATACAACAAATAGAAATGAAAAATCGCACAGACCGCAGAGCTAAACAACCAAGTAACCATAATAACCCAAAGGCCGCGAACAGGGTAAAACCCAAATAGCAATGGACTCTTGCATGCAGGTAACAGAAACCCTCAGTATTTAACCATAATGCCATACAGTAGCCGAACTTACCAAAGTCACACCGAGCAGACAGGAACCCCACCGCAGACGAAAAATCGCACAGACTGCAGAGCTAAACAAGCAAGTAACAATACCCGAGCAGGCAGGAACTCCACCGCAGACGAAAAATCGCACAGACTGCAGAGCTAAACAAGCAAGTAACAATACCAACCCAAAGGCCGCGAAGACAGTAAAACCCAAGCCGAACTTTCCAGCATCTCGAGGAGGAACAGCTGGCCGCCGATGAGACCACCACAGCGCATGCCGACCACAGCTAAGACAAACCCTCAGTATTCAACCAGAATGCCATTAACTTATAATGCTCAAATAACCATGGACTCTTGCATGCAGGTAAGAGAAACCCTCAGTATTTAACCAGAAGACAAACCCTCAGTATTCAACCAGAATGCCATTAACTTATAATGCTCAAATAACCATCGACTCTTGCATGCAGGCCACACAGTAGCCGAACTTACCAAAGCCACACCGAGCAGGCAGGAACTCCACCGCAGACGAAAAATCGCACAGACTGCAGAGCTAAACAAGCAAGTAACAATACCAACCCAAATGCCGCGAAGACAGTAAAACCCAAGCCGAACATTCCAGCATCTCGAGGACGGACACCTGGCCGCCGATCAGACCACCAGAGCGCATGCAACCACGTGCCCTTCACGCGCGCCACGTGCCATTCGCCTCGAACGATGCGAAGCGCGTAATAAGACCCCCAATCATTTCCGCCCCCTAAACCTTGGTTCGACTTAGGAAATATGGCAAATATTTCCAAAAATTGCGTCGGTCAACCCAAAGTCAGCGATCTATCAATCGCTTATAGTCCCCGGCAGGGACTAACAATAACAATGATCATCCCCACAAACATTGTTATATACATTTGAATGACATCATTATTTAAATTTTTTTATATACATTTGAATGACATCATTATTTCATTTTCCATATTATCTATATGCTGTTAATGTAGCCATTGATTTCTTTCGATGCTTGTGACATATCCATCGGTATAATATGTTTTTAACGATAATCTCGGGTAATTATCGTGAATTTCAACGATGCCATGATACATAATAGGTAATTTTGATTTTCTTCAAGTATGTTTTGATAGTATTTGCATGCTCAAAGTATGTAGAAACAAATTATACATATTTTAAGTGGATTAAATAGTAAATTTTATTATTAATTATTAATAATATTTTTTATATAAATAATAATAGTTTAGATGATAGTTCCGAGGGTTAGTTTAGTTGGTCAAAATCAGTGCTTTGTTATCTGGAGGTCAGAGGGTCCAATCTCCCCGAAGCCTTTGGGGTCAGGCTTTGCTAGTGGGTTGCTGGAGTCCTCTAACAGGGCGGAGGAATTGTCCGGATGGCCAAAAATGGTCGAAATCCAGGCAAAAAAATTCCAAAAAATCCTGGGCAAAAAAAAATTCAAAAAATCCGGATGGCCAAAAATGGCCGAAATCCAGGCAAAAAAGTTCCAAAAAATCCTGGGCAAAAAAAAATTCAAAAAATCAGTGTTCGAATCATGTTTTTGATGGTGGAAATGGATTCAACACCATCAAAAGCGTTTAAGACACCTAAAATTTTGAAGTTTAACAACTATAACTTGGATTTACAAAAATCCTTGCCGGATTTTCTCTAAATATGACTGGAATTTCCATAACTTTCCGGGCAATTCCTCCAGCTAGTTAGACTACGGCGTGGGCCGCTGGGCTAGATTCCCTTCAGGGTCGATCAACCCAGATTTTTCCGTGGACGTAGGGCCATCCGTTTCCGTGAACCACAACCTAAAAAAATAGTTTAAATGATGGATTTTTAATATGTAAAATTATAATTAAAAATTAATGTAAATTTTATTTTTATTAAATATTAAACAAATTGAAAAATAATTATGATATAATTTTTTTAATTTATACCTATTATATTTAATTTACACCAGAATTTTTTAATGCAAATAATGAACCACACTGGTTGGTTCGAAACGCGTCGGCAAATGATATTTCATGTGATTTTCGCCGAAAAATCTTTTGTAAATTTACCATCCGGCAAATGATATTTCATGTGATTTTCGCCGAAAAATCTTTTGTAAATTTACCATCTTTTTAATTTATAGTTGATTGTGAATATGTTGAAATAATTATCTAACTACATCAATATACAATATTAACATCATTTATTAATTTTATAATTTTTAATCTATTACCATTCACTTATATTTATTCGTAAAAAAGAAATAAACATACATATAATGTACATGTTTATTAGCTCTAATTTTATATTATGATAACCATGATTCACGTAACTAAATCAAAATATTTAGCTAATTTTTAAACTTTAAGGACTCAATAATTTTACCATTTTCTTAACTTATAATTGTTTATAAACATGTTAAGACAATCACTCAACTATATTAATGTACAATATTAAGACTATTTATTAATCTTACAATTTTTCGTTTATGATCATTTATTAATAAAAAGAAATAACTATACATGTAATGTATATGTTTATTCACCCTAATTTTATATTAAAACCAATATAATTTAAATTTAAATTAAAAATACAAATATTTTTTATTTTTTATTTTTTTTTTTTTTTTTTTTTTTTTTATTTTTCTTTCTGAATTAAGACTAAATCTATTAAGAAAAGACATATGGTACAATCATAGCTTGCAAAGAAGCGAAGCAAAAGAGCAGGGGAGCCGGAAATGATATGAAATCAACCTCGGTCCCAAAAAACCACGGCACAAGCAGAAGAAAGTAGAGAGGACAGAAAGAACGAGCAGGTCTAGGGAGTCTACCCAGCATGAGTAGAATTTTCCAATCTACATTTTTTTCCTTTCTTTTTGCTGACTTTGACCCAACCATTTTGGTCTGGCTGGACCGGAACTACTTGCAGACTGATCTGAGCTAAAGGAGGAGACTCCTTGTCTGAATCAGAGGGCGAAGACTCATGAGTACGCTTCTGCGAGAATAGAGGCGCAGAAGGATCCAAATCGCGGTCTAAGGGCGAGTCCTTCGGGCGCTCCAAGTTCTCCTCGTCCACTTCGATGTCCTCCTCATCAGAGCTGGAGGACTCTATGTCATCCATAGGGGGTCTGTCACAAGGTTTCCAACTCTTGGATTTGGATTTGCGAGTGATATTCTTCTTTTTGTTGAGGAACGCTGCACATGAGTTCTGGAGATGCCCTGTCTGATGGCAATGACGGCATCTGAAGGCTGTATTCTCATAGTCCAAAGTTTGCGTCCAATGGAAGTCCCCGACTTTGAGGATGATCTGATCTGGCAGCCCTTTACTGATGTCTATTTCTGCACAAATTCTGTCGTAGGTGTATATTCCTTTCTCCCCCCTCGAGGTATCTGTTGTCAGGAAGCGGCCAAGGGTATCTCCTATTCCTTGAAAGACAGCAAAATGCCATAGATGCGCGGGGAGATTTGGAAGCCTGACCCAGATAGGAAGCTTGGAGATGACTGCAGAGGAGGGGTCAAAATCTGGGAACCAAGGAGAGAGGAAAAGTCCAGCTGATCCCCAGAACCAGGGGCCCCCCTCTAAGGCTCTCTGGTAGTCTTCGTTGTAGGCAAAGACAACAATAAAGAAGCCTTTCGAACAGAAAAAGAGTTTGCAGTTGTTGGTCCAATTAGAATGGATCCACTGGTATAGATCAGCAGTGCGGGGCCATAGGCCATTAAATCTGCAAATGAGGGTTGTTTCTGCAAATGTCTGGTATTGATCATCCAAAGATGGATGAGAGATTTCAATGGCAGGGGTTTCCTCCATTTTTTCCACCAAGAAAGGTTTGGGAGTCTCAGCGGATTGGGCAGACTTCTTGGCCGGCTGTGCATGTACGACATCTTTGTAGGAAAAACCTTTGGAGGCAGAGGATTGCCCCACTGCACCTCCCCTTAGACGAAGAGATAGGATCACTGTGGCATTTCTTTCTATATTATAAAAGGAAAGAGGCCGATTGTGGTCAAGCTGCTTACCAACAAAGAGGAGCCGCAGAAGGGAGGAAGGGATCCCCAACCTCTGTTCGAGAATCTTTGAGAGATGGCGCACTGTGAAGGACGGCTGGACCTCAAGTAGCAGGGTTTTGCCTGTTAGAAGAATTATTTGGATCTGAAAACTTGCTTGCTGGGGATGAGTAAAATCTTGGCTGCCTGAATGAGGGCTTGAGGTTGAAATATCATGAATGCGTGCCTGCGGGGCCATCCCCAGATCCCGGCTATACTGCTGCTGCATATGGACGAGTGCGGTAGTTGCCGAAGAAGGGAGTCTGCAGGCAGGGACGTGGAGTAAGAAGAGCCGACTGCCCAAAATGGAAAAGGCCAGAGCGAAACGTTTTGCCATGGCGTAGTTTGACGGCCAAATAGCAATGGCGTCCAGAGTGGACTCAAGCTGAGGGTCCAAAGCGCCGAGGGACTCAGTTCTTTTTCTCCACATCGCCCTCCCTTTCTGCCATGGCACACAGGCTAAAGGGTAACATCTCGCACCATTCTTGCTCCTGGCATTTCTGCAGGGGTTCCAGGTGGTAACCGCCATGGGTAATCGGTCCTGCGTCGTGGGTATGGTCCCATCGTTCTCGATGCTGTGAGAGAGCAGAGATTCATGGCCGCACCTCCAGGACGGCGCGAACCAGCAAGCGGCGGCAGCTTCCGAGACCATAAACCCTAGGGCGGGAGAAAAATCGCCTGCGCACTCCATCTCGTATAATATTTCTCATCCCTAAAAAATACAAATATTTAATTTAAACACTTAATTTTTTTATAAAATTAACAATATTATAAATGTTAACTTATAATGGTTTATGAACATGTTAAGGCCATCACTCAATTATATTAATGTACAATATTAAGACTATTTATTAATCTTATAATCATTTATTCATTTATTTATATTTATTATAGGTAGAATATTCAATTTTTTATTAATTTGTCATTAATTTTTTTAATTAAAAATTTAAAATCTATCCAAAGTTTAACATTATGAAATTAAATTTATTATTTTTAAATAAAAATTATTTTTATTTATCTTAAATATGATTGGTTTAAATGTCTCTCCTCTTATTGTGTAATGATGGCAAGAATTGATGTTTTGCGTACTCTATTATTAATTACTATGTACTATATCACTAATTACTATGTACAATAAATATAAATAATTTGATAACTATCATTATATATTAATTACTATGTACCATAAACACAAATGGTTTGTAATTAAATTCAAAAATCTCATTTTCTCATTGGTGGAAAGTATTGAATAGACAATTTTTATGGGTTTTATTTTTTAATTTACAAAAAATAAATTAAAAATATAAATTTGAAAAAAACATGTAAAAATAACATGTGTGCAATTTGTACAACTCTCATTATATCAATTTACACTCTAATGACATGGCATGTGTACTATAATATGAGCATTATATAAAAAAAAGTCATCATTCAATATTAAATAAATAATTATTAACTTGTTATCAATCTCTTCAATGTCAAATATATAATTATTAATTTGTTATCATTCTCTTCAATGTCAAATATATATATAAAACCTTTATCTACCAAAAAAATGTTTAATTATAATAAAAAATTAATAAAAAAGTTAAACGAATATTCATATAACTCATTTTACAATTTTATTATCGTTTGGAATATATACAACACATCATGACATTAAGATATTTTATTAAATTAAACCATAAAAAACACTAACTATACAACCTTGTTAAAAACAAAAAACTGTACATATAATATATATATTTATTCACCATAATTTTATATTAAAACAAACATAATTAAAATTTAAAATCAAAATACAAATATTTAATTTAAACATTTAATTTTTTTATAAAATTAACCCTATAATAAATATTTCAATCAAAATGTAATATCATGACCTTCCACTTGTACACATCTATATCAAACCAATGATTATACGCACGTAAGTCTTTACAAGGTATATTATTACTTTATAACCAATATACATATAATTAGAACTTAATTTATAGATATTTGATTGTGTTTTTTTAAAATTAGTGATTTAACTATTAAATTTTATGAAAATATATATAATTTATTTTTCTATAGATAAAAATACATCATGTAACCATTAAACTCATTAAAATTATATATCTCATATGATAAATAATTAAATCAAAATATCTCTTTCGTATATTAAATCATATCACTACAAAATTATCTACTCATTATTTTTAAAAACATTTTTTATATATCTCATATAATAAATAACTAATTCAAAATATCTCTTTCGTATATTAAATCATATCACTACAAAATTATCTACTCATTATTTAAAAAAAAAATTATAATTTTATGAATAACTTATATTTTCCTTAAGATTGGTGCTAAAAATCCTAAGTTTTAATCCCACATGCATGGGTGAATAGGATTGTTTTGGTCTCTATGTAGTTTTGTGAGATCATAGCATTTTGAGTGTGAAATAAGAAGACCATGGTGGAGGAAGTGCATTATAGCATTTTATTCCACTTGCATTGCATTAAACTTTAGTGAATTAGCTTTACTGAATTCATATGCCAAGTAATTGGATTCTTACATTGCATTAAACCTTAGTGAATTAGCCTCATATGGTGAGTAATTGGATTCAAATGTGGAGGAGTTAAGACTTGGATGTAAGGAGTTAAGACTTGGATGTAATATGGCGAGTAAACCTTGAGTAATTGGATTCAAATGCGGAGGAGTTGAGACTTATATGGTGAGTAATTGGATTCAAATGTGGAGGAGTTAAGACTTGGATGTAATATGGCGAGTAAACCTTGAGTAATTGGATTCAAATGCGGAGGAGTTGAGATTTAAATATAATATGACGTGAATTAGCCTTAGCCTTACTGAATTCATATGGCGAGTAATTGGATTCTTACATTGCATTAAACCTTAGTGAATTAACCTTACTGAGTTCATATGGTGAGTAATTGGATTCAAATGGGGAGGAGTGGAGACTTAGATTAGTGAATTAACCTTACTGACATATGGTGAGTAATTGGATTCACTTAGATTGGATTCTTAAATGTGAATTCATATGGTGAGTAATTGGATTCAAATGGGGAGGAGTGGAGACTTAGATATAATATGACGTGAAATAACCTTAAATGAAATAAATAAATAAATAACTAATAAAAAAACCAAAAACAAGCAAATGTAAGTGTTAGGTGGAACTGAGGTGGAATATATATATATATAATATATATATATATATATATATACCTACCTCCCTTTTCGACATCGCCATAGAACCATTGCAAACTATCATTAATGAAAATATTGGTGAGATTCCGATAAACTAGAGTTGAGATGACCTGGTGGTGATAACCATAGTTAATGATATAGTAATGTGATGCCAAACCTTGGTTAAGCCGTGGTAGGATGGCAATAAGATATCATTAGCCAAAGTGGAGTTACGTGGAGTGTAAGGTGAAAAACTTGGTGAGATTCTCATAAACCCAAACCGATAAACTAGAGTTGAGATGCCCTGGTGGTGATAAACCATAGCTAAGATATGGTAATTTGATGCCAAACCTTGGTTAAGCCATTGTAGGATGGAAATAAAATATGATTAGCCCAAGTGTAGTTACGTGGATTGTAAGGTGAAATGGTGAGGTGTAATTGCAATTAATAAAATAATAAGCCTTCATGCCCCCACGCCCCCTTCACTGCCACATGAATTCATAAAGAAAAAGACTTAGGTTAATTTAGGATAAACCTTCGCGTCATCATGTGAAACCAACATGCCGAAAACAAATTTAAATCATGGTGATAACCTAATAGTGGGATGGGAAAATTCCTATCCTGGAACTGAAAATAAAAATTTGTTCTCTCTTTGCACCTAGCACCTGCTGTCAACTCACATCGAGATTTTAAATGGACACTAGCGATAACTAATAGAACCTATAGGAACGAACGAGAAAATTCTTGTCCCGTAACGGAGAAAATTCACATTAGCACCTCCCATCAATAGCTCAAAGAAATCAAATAAAACCCAGCATGAATCGAGCGGTGGGACCCACCTGCTGATGTGGTGTTAGTGCTGACATGACATCCTCGTAGAGGTCCCACATGGTAGTGACTTAGAAAATAGTGTTGATGTGTACTCTAAGTGGACGTGCCATGTGGCATGTGGAAAAGCGTGCTTGGATGTTGATGTGGAAAAGATGTAGTGACATGTGGTGGTGCTGTGGAAGTACCCCCTTAATTTTTTTCGAATCCAATGTTGTCATGTCAGCGTGCAACCTCATCAAAACAATGAAAAAATGTGACACTTCAAAAGGTCATAACTTTTGATCTGGGAGTCAAAATGAGGCAAATTTTATATCACCGAAAAAAATCCTAGAGAGATGAAGATGATGGAAATGTCAAAAATGACAAACTTCGAAACCAAAAAGGCACTCAAAATGAGAAACCAAATGAAAACCAAGGTGATATTTCCAAATTTTATATAAGGCTCCTTTATTTTCAAGAAAAATTAAGGGGAGTTGTTAAGGCCTCGAGACGACTCTAGATGAGTAATCAAGAAATGGAAAAGGTTGGCTTAGGATGAGTTGGACTAAACTAGGGACAACCTAATGGAACAATAGTGGGACAAGTCCCCAAGATGAATGAGGAAAATTGGCGTCATCTGCATGACCACGCTGAGCATGTGGAACAAAAATTTGGTGCTTGATGAAACAAAAATTTGGCATCGACCGAGACGAGGTGGGTGTGTCGAGTAGGTGGAATATCAATTTGGCACTTGTCAAAATAAATATTTTAGGTTGTTTGATGAAACGAGCATTGGTCTGATGGAGCCGAATTGTACGAATTAAAGGAAGATGGATTCACATGAAGGGACTCTTGCGATATAAGTATAGGAATGATGGAATGGTTGAAGACATAACATGCCAGATTTGAATGAAATCTTATTGCAAGGTTGAAGAGAAAAAAGGGGCCAAGATGAGGTACAAAGGAGGGAGAGTTGAGTTTGGTACAGCTCGAGCCTGCAATAGAGCAGGCCATGAGGATGAAGATGGCCCAATTCAAGGGGACTAGTTGAGGAGTAGGGATGACCCAAGATCAGGTGGTACAACAACCTACTAGGGCCAACCAGGGTTTGAGGTTTTGATTCTTTATATTCTCTTAAGGGTTTTGGATTATGTTTTGGTTGGACCAAACCTTCATCTTGGTGAATTCTTGTACATACATTTTTAATAAAACTAAAAGGTCAGAGGACCATTTCCATTGAAATTGAGCATGTGTATGAAAATGATAATGTCTTGCATATGATGTTCATGATTTATGTTAATGAAATATGATGTGATGTTGTTACTACTTATATGAATGAAATTTTAATAAAGTAAGTGATAATAGTATTTATTTCCCTATATCAAAGAGATACTATTTTGTTGCATAACTATCGATATAGAGATTTTATAAGTAAACTTATTTTGAGGCATAGTTCGGGTGAAGTAACTTTGTACTCCACGAGGAAAAGGTGAAACATGTTGGTGTCGCATGCTTGAGGGATCACAGTGTGCCCAAAAGGAGCCTTGTCACTGTAGGAGGCCCTAGGGTCAGGACACCAAGGGACCTGTGTTAAAAGATAGACATGGGTGACTTAGTACAAATGATCTAAATGGAAGTGGAAATAACTACTATTAAATTGGTAAATATATGTTACATCAAACAAAACTTAATAGCAATTAAAATAATTTAATACTAGTTTTCTTTGTTTTGGTTGTTTGAAAAAAAAAATGTTATTGGAATTTTTGTGGTATTCCGTTATTATTTTTTTGTTGTTTTATTTTATAGAAGGATAAAATAATCAATATGTTAAAATGAGGGAATATGTTCCATATGTGACCAAGTAATAATGCGTACGGAATGTGAACGCATATAAAGTCTACAAGGGTGGGAATTGTGGGTGAGTCTCTTTGGAAAGAATGAATGACAGGTTGAATTTAGATGGTGGTGTTTTAATACAAGAATGTAATGAAACAATGGGTTCATTATGAGGATTCCCAATTCTATGGGGACGGATGACATGGGTGTTGGAATTCAAAAAATGCTAAACTAGGATAGGTAATATTAGGAAGAGCACTACCATCTAACAAGTGCATGCATGTAGCTCAAAGTGGTGAGGAAACTTGAAGAGATTGGGTCAAGCATATGGAAAATTGAAAAATAGATTGGAATCTAGATAACACATTTAAGATGGAACCACATTTGAAATGGAGCTCAAATGATTTGAGGTTCATATTCTTTATATTCTCTTAAGGGTTTTTTATTATGTTTTGGTTGGACCAAGCCATCATCTTAGTGAATTCTTTTACATAAATTTTTAATAAAACTAGAAGGTTAGAGGACCATTTCCATTGAAATTGAGCATGTGTATGAAAATGATAATGTATTGCATATGATGTTCATGATTTATGTTAGTGGAAGATGATGTGATGTTGTTGCTACTTATATGAATGAAATTTTAATAAAAGTAAGTGATAATAGGATTTATTTCCCTATATCAAAGAGTTACACTATTATGTTGCATAACTATCGATATAGAGATTATACAAGTAAAATTATTTTGAGGCATAGTTCGGGTGAAGTAACTTTGTACTCTATGAGGAAAAGGTGAAACATGTCAGTGTCGCATGCTTGAGGGATGACGGTGTGCCCAAAAGGTGCATTGTGACTGTAAGAGGCCCTAGGGTCGTGACACCAAGGGACCTGTGTTAAATGATAGGCATGGGTAACTTAGTACAAATGATCTAAACAACAATGGAAATAATTACTATTAAATTGGTAAAGATATGTTACATCATGTAAAACTTAATAGCAATTAAAAAAATTTAATGCTAGTTTTCTTTGTTTTGACTATTCGAAAAAAAAATGTTTTTGGAATTTGTGTGGTATTCCATTATTAGTTTTTTGTTGTTTTATTTTATAGAAGGATAAAATAATCAATATGTTAAAATGAGGGAATATTTTCCATATGTGACCAAGTAATAATGTGTACGGAATGTGAACGTATATAAAGTCTACAAGGGTGGGCATCGTGGGGGAGTCTCCCTGGAAAGCATGAATGACATGTTGAATTTAGATGGTGGTGTTTTAATACAAGAATGTAATGAAACAATGGTTTCATTGTGAGGATTTCCAATTCTATGGGGATTGATGACATGGGTGTTGGAATTCAAAAAATGCTAAACTAGGATAGGTAATGTTAGGAAGAGCACTACCATCTAACAAGTGCACGCATGTAGCTCAAAGTGGTGAGGAAACTTGAAGAGATTGGGTCAAGCATATGGAAAATTGAAAAATAGATTGGATTCTAGATAACGCATTTGAAATGGAACCACCAAAGATGCACGAAAAATTTATGCCTCTAATTATATCTTGCAAACATGCAACATAACCTCATGTGTGTGAGTGATCAAAAATCAAATACATAAATCATACATTGTACGTGGTTCCTTTGTTGAACATGATGAAGGATCAGAAGATAACCTAAAAATATCTAGTGACAGTAAAATAGATGGAGTCTCATTGAGGGGAGGCATGACATAAGTCTAATGAGAAAGTTCATGAGAAAAGAGGTTGTGTTACTTAGGAAATGAGAAACAAAGTTTATTAGATGGGAGAAGTAGAGAACAATTTTCCTGGACTCTTCAATGTTGATTTTGGAGTCTTGATCCAAAATTTGAATTGACTAGGAAAGGTGATAAAAAAGAGTCAATTGGGGAGAGTTACTTAAAAATGAATTCACTAAAGGAAATAAAATTATGTGAGAAGATCAACTAAGTAATAATGAACTAGAAGGGTGGTTGGCATGCATGGAACATTTGGTGACAAGACTTATGAGTAAAATATTTTTAATAAGAGACAAATGCCATTGGGATAATTTTTGATGTTCCATTTGTTAATGGTAATTAAGAAGTCAAGTTGTCTATAGGTGAAGATCCAATGTGGACGTCAAATATCCAATAACTATAAAAATTTAAAGGCACGTGATAGTATTGTAATTGATTCTTAGACATGTCTTATTTAAAGGAGAACAATAGTAAACAATTCACTTTCACTGTTTGTTGTTGATATTTTGGATAGTTGTTTGATATGTTGGTTATATAATTTAGAGATCATGGTCAAGATTTTTTCGATGGAAAGTGAAGAAAAAAGCTCTGAAGCTAGCATATACCTCTATTGTCAGGAGCTCTAAGAATTGTAAATGTAGATCCTTAAAATTAAAATCACAGTGTAGTCAAATTGTAGTTATAAGCTTCTTGTAGGCCAATGAACTCAATCTTGAATTGTCCTTTCAGTTTCTTCCCCAAGAGTATTCCACAATAAAAATATTGGTGTATTGTGTGGAAAACATTATGTATAGAATTATCTTGTCTCTAAACAAATTTAGAAAAAGGAATCTAAGACAATATTCATATACACAATTGAAACCATTTATTTTAGGTTATAGAATATGTGGTGTAGATATATTAAATGATATTAAACTAGGAATCAAAATATAAATTAAATAATAAAAATCATCATATAAAGAAGTACTTACTTATACTAAAAATATAATTTTGAATGTGTATAAAGGAGTATTCAATCATTATGATCATTTGAAGATTTGAATTGATTCTCTTTAATCCATTTAAACTTATTTCACAATATTTTGTAAATATTAAAAAAGTTTATTTACTCTATGTAAAAAAAAATGTTAAACAAAATTTATATAATATTTTAATTATACATAAAATACTTATATTATAATATAATTATCATTATAATCATTGACTTACATAGGGTGGCATGAGTAGAAGGGGTTATTTTCCACCCCAATGAAATGATATAATTAACCTTCACCCAAGGACTTAGGAAAAGATTAGATAATCAGAAGGAAGCCTATGGCCTCTATTAGGGTTTGAAAATAGAAAATGAGACGGAGATTCAAAATTAAACCATCATTGGAGATTCCCAAATGACTATTCAAAGCCTATGGAAATGATCGTCTCTAGACACCATCCATCTCAAGACTATTTTTAAAAAAATGACTAGGCTTCTATCAATGACTGGGAATTATGAAACGTTCCATATTATCATACAACACAACCAGATTACAGATTTGATAGTTAATGAGGGAGTAAAATTTCCCCTTCGATCTCTAAGAAGGCATCACTCCAATACTTTATGTATCATACCATGAATGGAAAAAATAATATAAAGGAGATCCATCCCCAAATGAGGAGGGCTTGAATTGCAATCTCACTTCACCTTCATCATGCAACGATATAGAGAATTATGTTGTATAAATATGACAATCCTGGTCTGGGTTCACAAAGTGTGGAGTGAGATTGACTATGGAGGATCTCAGCCCTTGCTAGTTTAACCCAACCATCTTTGTGTTATTAGTGATAAAGGTCTAAATGTGGCTCCTTCCTTTTGCATTTTGGATTTCACTTATTTAAATTGTACGCTTGGACTAGTTGTTGGTCTCCTTAGAGCTAAAGACAAGTGTATTAAGCTGAGAATGAGATCAAAATAGGGGAATTGGGAATCTATTGTTATTGTGAAAATATGCAAAAAAGAAGACCACTCTCAATTCAAGAATAGAGATTTTGAGGGACTGGTTAATTCATTAGGTTTTTCGGCTATCTCAACATCCATCAAACTGGCCTGGAGAGTAATACAAGGAACTCATTTGTAGACATTAGAGAGCCTTAGTTTGACTCCAAAGTTTATGATTTTGAACTTCAACAAGAGTAAGAGACTTGTCTATTTTCCTATTGTCCCTTAGATTTTGACGCCACTATAGGGATGTTTGTCCTTTTTTTCTCCTTTTAAGTCACACATTGAAGAAGCACTGAGCAACAATCCTGAGATATATAGGTGTATTCTCCCAATTTGTGAAATTGGTACTTCAACAATCCAACCAAGCTCCTCAATATTGAGCACTTTTTCCCTGAGTTGGGTAATTGGATATCTAATTTGAGTTGTATAATTAAGCCTCAGTTGAATTTGGATTTGGTGGGAAAAATAGAAAAAACTAAAAATGTAGATATAAAGCCTCTCTAGGACACAATAAACCAATTGCAAACCAACTAAAAAAGAAATATACAATGTATAAGTAAAACACAATCAAGCCATTTCACGCATAATAATAGTTATGGACATAGTAGTGGAGCACCGAACTATCATTTAACAAATTGAAGATGAGATGATTAGCCTTCATTAGAAAATTAAGAATCTCCACTCATCCTTCGCTAAAGGATTGACATAATCAACATAATTAAGAAGTCAAAGGCCTACAATCACACAACTACTTCTAGATCTAAATGAAAATGCTTGAATCGGTCATGAAGAAAACAAGAAGGTGACACGTCAAAATAGAACTTACAAATATGCTCATTTGTAAATGTTGTTTTATTTTACAAGTTTTTTTTGGGTGCATTTATGTGTATAGGAATAATAGAAATCGGGGGAACACTATTAAAATTTGGGGAAAAGAGCCTTGTGAGAAACAAGTGCCATAAAAGCATTATCTAGTCTAGGTCTTATGTTTTGAATGATCTTGTATATGTAACAACTAATTATGATATGTATATTTAAAATAATATAATTCTCATTCTTATTCTTGTTAAATAATAGTGGAGTTGTTTTTAAGTGTGACTTTTTAGAGTTTCCAGTAGATTTTTGGCTGAAATCCAATGAAAAACTTTGTGGTCAGATCTTGACATGTGTTGTTTAAACTAGTTTTTTGACTACATATATGGATTCAACACCTTGAAAAAATTCTGAGGCACTTCAATTATACAGAATTTAATCGTCAAACTTGTAATTTCAATGAATCTCTGCTAGATTCTACACAAATTAGATCAAAAAATATACTTATTTTTTTCCAAAAAAACTCACTTAAATCAACTCGAATAATAATAATAATAATTTATATACTTTTAATCTATTACTTTTAATTTTAGAATTAAAAATAATATAATAAATTATTATTTTCATTTATTTTAAATAAAAAATACTATCAAAATTAATAAAAACAAACTTGAATCATTCTCAATAACTTAAAATAAGTCTCCAAAATTATAAAAAAATAAAGACAAAGCCATATTAATAATTAAAATAAGTCTCCAAAATTATAAAAAAATAAAGACAAAGCCATATTAATAATGAAAATCCCACCAACATTAGGAAAAATAGAGAAAAAGCCATATTAATAATGAAAATCCCACCAACATTATTAATTACATTTGACATATTTTTTAATCTTCCATCATATTTATATATTATTAAAAAATTAAAAACAATTTCAAAATTAATAAACAAACTTAAAATCATTACCAACCACTTAGAACTAATTCTACCCAACTACCCACCCTTTAAAACTAACTCTACCAATTACCAAAAAAAACAAAATATACAAAACAATAACAATGATCATCCCCACAAACATGGTTATATACATTTGAATGACGTCATTATTTAAATTTTTTTATATACATTTGAATGACATCATTATTTCATTTTCCATATTATCTATATGATGTTAATGTAGCCCTTGATTTCTTTCGATGGTTGTGACATATCCATCGGTATAATATTTTTTTCACGATAATCTCGGGTAATTGTCGTGAATTTCAACGATGCCATGATACATAATAGGTAGTTTTGATTTTCTTCAAGTATGTTTTGATAGTATTTGCATGCTCAAAGTATGTAGAAACAAATTATTCATATTTTAAGTGGATTAAATAATAAATTTTATTATTAATTATTAATAATATTTTTTATATAAATAATAATAGTTTAAATGATAGCTCCCCGGGTTAGTTTAGTTGGTTAGAATCAATGCCTCGCTATTGGGAGGTTAGAGGGTCCAATCTCCCTCGAAACCCTTGGGGTCAGGCTTGGCTAGTGGGCCATTGGAGTCCTCTAATGAGGCGGAGGAATCCGGGCAAAAAAATTTCACAAAATATTGTAGAGACAATGGCAATTCCTCCGGCTAGTTAGACTAGGGTAAAAAAATTTCAAAAAATATTGTAGAGACAATGGCAATTCCTCCGGCTAGTTAGACTAGGGCAAAAAAATTTCAAAAAATATTGTAGAGACAATGGCAATTCCTCCGGCGAGTTAGACTACGGCAAAAAAATTTCAAAAAATATTGTAGAGACAATGGCAATTCCTTCGGCTAGTTAGACTACGGCCTGGGCCGCTAAGCTAGATTCTCCGGCTAGTTAGACTAGGGCAAAAAAATTCAAAAAATATTGTAGAGACAATGGCAATTCCTCCGGCTAGTTAGACTACGGCCTGGGCCGCTACGCTAGATTCTCTTCGGGGTTGATCAACCCAGATTTTTCCGTGGACATTGGACCACTACGCTAATTCTCTTTGGGGTCGATCAACCTAGATTTTTCCGTAGACATAACGCCACCCATTTCCATGAACCACAACCTAAAAAAATAGTTTAAATGATAAATTTTTAATATATAAAATTATAATTAAAAATTAAATGTAAATTTTATTTTATTAAATATTAAACAAATTGAAAAATAATTATGATATAATTTTTTATATTTATACCTATTATATTTAATTTACACCAAATTTTTGAATAAAAATATTTAATTAATCTTTAAATTTTAGATATTTAATAATTTACCATCTTTTTAATTTATAGTTGATTGTGAATATGTTGAAATAATTATCTAACTCTACCAATATACAATATTAACATTATCTATTAATTTTATAATTTTTAATCTATTACCATTCACTTATATTTATTCGTAAAAAAGAAATAAACATACATATAATGTACATGTTTATTAGCTCTAATTTTATATTATGATAACCATGATTCACATAACTAAATAAAAATATTTAGCTAATTTTTAAACTTTAGAGACTCAATAATTTACTATTTTCTTAACTTCTAATTGTTTATAAACATGTTAAGACAATCGCTCAACTATATTAATTGTTTATGAACATGTTAAGACAATCACTCAACTATATTAATGTACAATATTAAGACTATTTATTAATCTTATAATTTTTCATTTATGATCATTTATTAATAAAAAGAAATAATTATACATGTAATGTATATGTTCATTCACCATAATTTTATATTAAAATAAATATAATTTAAATTTAAATTTAAATTAAAAATACAAATATTTAATTTAAAGAATTAATTTTTTTATAAAATTAACAATATTATAAATGTTAATTTATAATTGTTTATGAACATGTTAAGGTCATCACCCAATTATATTGATGTACAATATTAAGACTATTTATTAATCTTATAATTATTTATGATTATTTATTTATATTTATTATACAGGGTAGGATATTCAATTTTTTATTGACTTGTCATTAGTGTTTTTTTTATTATTAAAAAATTTAAAATCTATCTAAAGTCTAACATTATGAAATTAAATTTATTATTTTTAAATAAAAATTATTTATATTTATCTCAAATATGATTGGTTTAAATGTCTCCCCTCTTATTGTGTAATGATGGCAAGAATTGATTTTTGTGTACTCTATTATTAATTACTATGTACTATATCACTAATTACTATATACAATAAATATAAATAATTTGATAACTAACATTATATATTAATTACTATGTACCATAAACACAAATGATTTGTAATTAAATTCTAAAATCTCATTTTCTCATTGGTATAAAGTATTGGATAAACAATTTTTATGGGTTTTATTTTTTTTATTTACAAAAAAAATAAAAATAAAAATTTGAAAAAAATATGTAAAAATAGCATGTGTGCAATTTGTACAACTCTCATTATATCAATCTACACTCTAGTGACATGACACATGTATTATAATATGAGCATTATATAAAAAAAAAATGTCATCATTCAATATTGAATAAATAATTATTAACTTGTTATGAGTCTCTTCAATCTCTTGGATGTCAAATATATAATTATTAATTTGTTATCATTCTCTTCAATGTCAAACATATATATAACCTTTATCTACCAAAAAAATGTTTAATTATAATAAAAATTTAATAAAAAAAAGTTAAATGAATATTCATATAACTCATTTTACAATTTTATTATTGTTTGGAATATATACAACACATCATGACATTAAAATATATTATTAAATCAAACCGTAGAAAACGCTAACTATACGGCCTTCTTAATAAAAAAGAAATAACTATACATATAATATATATATTTATTCACCATAATTTTATATTAAAACAAACATAATTAAAATTTAAAATAAAAATAAAAATATTTAATTTAAACCTTTAATTTTTTAATAAAATTAACAATATAATAAATATTTCAATCAAAATGTAATATCATGACCTTCCACTTGTACATATCTATATCAAACAAATGATTATACACATGTAAGTCCTTATAAGGTATATTATTACTTTATAACCAATATACATATAATTAATCTGTAGATATTTGATAGTGTTTTTGTAAAATTAATGATTTAACTATTAAATTTTATGAAAATATATATAATTTATTTTTCTATAGATAAAAATATATAATCATTAAAATTATATATTTCATATGATAAATAATTAAATCAAAATATCTCTTTCGTATATTAAATCATATCACTACAAAATTATATTTATTATTTTTAAAAACATTTTTTATATATCTCATATGATAAATAATTAAATCAAAATATCTCTTTCGTATATTAAATCATATCACTACAAAATTATCTACTCATTATTTTAAAAACATTTTTTATAATTTTATGAATAACTTATATTTTCCTTAAGATTAATCGTCCTAAAACGTTATCTTTTATATAAAAAAAGAAAAAGTAATAATCATATTCTACAATCAAAATGTAGTATTCAACATGTACTCAACACTTTTCTAAACCATAAACAAACCATTTAAATCAAAATAGAACTTCACGTGACTACATAATTATTTATTTCATTATTTTTAAAGACAATTGCTAAATTTTCTGAGAGAACATTTCAATCAATCATCATGAATAATCACATTATTGTATTTTTATTATATAATTTTTTATAATAAATCACTTAAATAAAATATTAATATAAATAATTAAATTAAAATATAATTTTTATATATTAAATTATATTATTATAAAAATATTTATTTTATTGGTTTTAAAAATAATTTTATAGAATAATAATATTTTAAATAAAATATATAATCACGTTATTGATAATGATGATGATGGTGGTTAACGTTCACTGAGACCAAACAATGATTTATCAGACCTAAAGAAACAAATTATTTATTTTGATTTAAGATTTTATTCCTATGCTCAAAAAGCTTGGAGAGAAGCCTTCCGAGCTCACTATAATTTTGACATTGTAAAAGGCTAGGAAGGTCAATATTGTAACAAAGATTGTGAAACTGAGATCTAATGTGGTTGTACGCGCGGCACTCTAAGAGGAAGTGGTTTTCATCCTGGATGTTCCTATTCTCACATATATCGCAAATCCTTTTCATCCATGGCATTTTAGGAACTGCCCAACGACCTGTTTCACTATGGAGCTCATGAGAAATTATTATATTAATAATTTCTGAAACTAATAGATAATATAGATAAAGTTAGACATATCATTGTACCTTCATTTCACTTTCAGAATCTATATTGTTATTATAGTTTTTAATAATAAACTATTTTCATCATTATATACAGCTAATTAAATTTTCAAATTTGTTAAGTGGTTAGAACCAATGATGTTAATATTATCTACTTCGCTTTAAATTTTAATTAATGTAAACATATGATTACAAGCTTTGTTTTTATTATCTATTTCAATTTAAATCTTAACTAATGTAAATATATGATTACAATTATAAAATTTAAAAATTATAACAATTATTTAAAAAATTAATTTTAAATTATATAAATAAAATTTTATTTTTTAATGAAGTCTTATTGAATTGGAGATTTTGGGTTTGAATCTTATGCTACCCTCCCCTTATAGTGGGGTGAATAATGGACATGTAAACTCGAAAATAGGTGAGTCCTACCAAGCTTACAAAAAAAAATGTAATTCATATAAAATTATATATTAGGTTGATAAGTGTGTTTATTTCAAAATAAGTTTTTTACCATTTCAATTGAAATCTCAATAATTATTAAGTGGATGGTGGAGATTTAACCTCTATGGAATATGCTAGAATATTCACAAATCAAAGGTTACAATTTATTTTCCTTAATTATGTTTTTTTAATTATTTTATCTCAAATTAATGAATTAAAGAAAATGTCATATCAACACGTCATAATGGGCATGTGGTAGATGAGTCTTGGTATTGGCCCATGGTAGTGTAAGAAAAGCTATTTACAAGTTAAAAATTTCCATGATAATCTAAAGATGAATCTCTAGCTTTTAAAATATTGTTACATGTTTTTTAAAAATGTATATATATTTAACTTATATATCTTTTTATAATTTCTTTCCCTCGGAACAAAGCTTAATTTTATTACTGATTGATATAAAATCACATTTCATAGATACATGACTAGCATGTATTCAAAGATAAGAGAACAAATGGATATATCACAATAGTAGCTTAAAGCCCTCATAACTAAGCAAAAAGGAAAAAAAACTAGATTACCTAACAACTTGTATAGTTGTAGAAGTCGTCAATTTTCCTTTCTCCCTTTCTTCTTTTTTACTTCCTTCCAAACCCTCGTGGCAGGTTTGATAATAGCTGATGTTGAAGCTGTTATATTTGTTGTAGTGGTGAGCTCATTTTTTTATTCAAAACTCTCTGATACATGGGATCTTTTAGTTCCTAGTGTCATCTCATTCTTTGTTGTTTTTGCTTCGTGTACTATAGGAATTGGTGTGACTTCCATCTATGTGTTCTAGTTGGGATCTTCTTTCTGTGGAGAGTGCTCTTCCTGTGTTATTGTTTCATTCATTTCCTCATTTTCTTTGGTTAGGGTCTCCCTTTGATCCATCTCTTCTTCATCATAAGAAAGAGGGGGCTCGTAGGATTGTCAATTCCTTATTTTGTGTCACTTTCCTTTCCTCTTATTTGTTGGTTTTTTGGCCAGGAGACAACTATCTTGTAAGTGTCTAATTTGGTTACATACATGACATCTAAAGGTCATGTTTTCATAATCTAGGATTGTGTCTATTAGAAGTGTATGTTGTTTAGTTCGATGTGATTTGACAACCCCTTGCTAAGGTCGATCTCCACACAAATGCGGGCATATGAAAAAATCCCCTTTGTTATTCTCTCACTATCTGTTTTAATAAAAATTCCTATTGTGTTTTAGATGTCTTCAAGAACTTGATGGTGCCAAAAGGGGAGGGGGAGGTCAAGCAAACAAACCCAAACATGCATTTTTGTTACTTCCATTGTTGATGAGTCAAACCCTCAAAACCACTTAGGAGTAAATAACCCATCTCTTCCCTGGAACCACGGTCCTTACTCCAAATTTTTTTAGTAATATTCTTTTGAGGAAGGGTGTAAAATGAAGAAATTATTTGAGCATAAGTAGATGTCACATTTAATAGTTCAGTTTTCGTAAATCCATCAGTATAGGTTCTCAGATTTAGGCCAGAAACTGTTAAATATACAGATTACGATCTCTTTATGAAAATATGAGAACATGTTATTTTTTTGTGAGTTTTGAATCTTTTCCATGGGTGTTTCTCCATATTTTCCTCTATGTAAGACCAAGCAGTGTCTGAACTAGGCCTGTGGCCTTAGCATGTTCTTCACCTCCTCTAGTTGCTTCTTTATAAGAGGTTGAAGGGCTAGGTATTGTTCCTTTGTGCAATCCTGATACCAAGGATGGGTTGGAGCCTCTGGTTATGTTGTATTCTTTGAGGCCCTCTTGTCTTGTAAAAGTTTACTTTTTGAGATGAGCCTCTACTCTGCTTTTGGGAATCCCTCCTGATGTTGTATCTTGTTTTTGATGTTCTCTACTAAGTCGTCATCATTGACCCAAATCAATGTGGATCTACCAACAAGGGTTTCTATGAATATATGGAAAGTCCTAACTTCCTTTGTGCATAAACCCTTCTTTTGATCTAGATTTTCAATCATATCTACTTTGATCTAGGGTCTAAAGAATGGATAAACATGTGGATATGGGCATGCAGACTAGAAATTGCACCTAAAATCTCGTTGGGGATGGATTAGTTCTTCTAACCCCTCCACATAGTTGACGAAGGGGGGGAAGGACTTTTTTTAGTCAAATCAACTTTGATCGAGAGGCAACAGAGAAAAAAGCTTGAGAACCAAAACATTCGAGCAGTGAAAAACCCAATACAACAAATAACAGAACAAGGGAAAAGAGGAAAATAAATCTCGACCTTGGTGGACATGCTCGCCATAACCACCTTAATGAAGACATAACACAACCCACAAAAATAAGTATTGAGGCCTGTTGTTTGTCTTCGTGGCTTGAACTTGAGCGCAAAACGAAATCGGATTTGAAAGGAGACAACACATCTTGGTCATTTCATGACCATGGAGACCAAAAACAAAATGCAGTAGTTATGTGGTCAATCCATCACAAACAAAACCTTAATCGTCCCTCTGACTTTGCCCATGAAAACATTGAGGTCTGCATCTCCCAGTTACGGTGCCCCAAAAAGCATAAGTCGGGCCCTCAACCTGCGACAGCATTTAGACAAAGAGCGTAGCAGGAAACCCTAACTCTCAACACCAACTCCATCAATATCCTTAATGTCACTAGCCTCGGTTCCATGCAATGGTCTCCATAACTTAACAATACCGGGTTAAGTGAATTATTTTGGAAAATTGATCACTTAGCAATTCATTTTATAATTAATTAATTAATAATAATAATAATAATAATTTAAAATAAAGTTATAATTTAATTAAATTTTAAGATTTGTTTTATGTGGCCAATGTGAAATGTATATTAAGATAAGTGTTTTAATTGCTTATTATAGATTGACGCCTATCAACATTTACTAACCATTTAATTTATATAACTACACTAATTAGAAAAAAAAAATAACTTAATCTATTTTATTTTATATTTATATTCAATATTCATGATTTCATATCATTCAAACTTCTTTCTCGTATAGCGTATACTTATTTCTTTGTAACCATATAGTTCTTGTTGAGTACCTATATGACAATGATACTCTTATCAATATCCCAATCCTTAGCCTTTCTGGCAGCTATCTTATGTGACAATTAGTTCTGTAGTTGTGAATTCCTTCACGTTTTTTTAATTGACTTGGGCTGCAAATGGGCTCATATCAACTTCACCTTTTCTATGGATAGATTGATGATGAGGACTCTCTCCTCTTTAGGTAAGTAAGTGCACAACGTCATGCTTATTTCCACCATGTTGCATAGATATTGTAACAACGTTGAGCAATACCAATAGTTCGAGAGATAAATTAAATTAAATGAAACAAATTGGATTGTTAGTTAATGAATTGGACTCCTTTTAAAAGGCTTTATGATAATTTTGCAAGGCAATTTTAACTTCGTATATGTACAAATTAGTGGAAATAAACATTTCCAATGTCACTAACCCTTAGTACATTTATAATACGCAATCTTAATAAGTGGATTCCATCGTTTTAGTGGAGTAAAATCAAAATTGTCATCATTTATTATTATTATTAGATTTAAAATAATAATAATAAAATAATAGTTATAATTAAAGAAACATTTTGACCCATATAAATTAATTTAGATGTGTTATGTACAGTGAGGAATTAAATTATTTAAGGTACAAATTTTATCTAGAATGTAAAATTTGAGGAAAGATTTGTATTGTCAGGATTTGATCTCTCCTAAAATTTGATAGATTCAAGTTTAAGATGGACCTATGATGGTATAACATGTTTGTTCACGGGTTATGGTCATTATATTTTTTTTATTATTTTGGAGCTAGCATGCCACATCAGTATTACCGATGTATATGATAGCATGATCTATGTTATATTGGGTTGTAAAGCACTTCTTGATTTAAAAATCCAGACAAAATCACATTGGATAAGGTTCAATTTATTGGTTTCTTATCCTAATTTGGCCCAAAAAACCATATTATTAGTATAAATACTTTACAAATTTTCTATTGTGCATAATTTACAAACTTTTCTATGTTTGTTTAGGTCGATTTATTTTTCTTATCATTTAAATATTAGATTAGCTTTAGTTATGTGCAACTCTTCCTCTTGTTTTAAAGAATAACGACAAATTTTACTTGCAAGAGGCTACAAAATAGTGTGACTACTTACATTATTCATTGAGAAAGGACATCTTTTGAATTCCCCAACTAGGCTTCATGCATGCCAATTCATTACCTTTTTCTTTCAAATTTCAATCCAACTATGTCAATTCATTACCTTTTTTTCTCAATTTAACTAGGTTGTTGTCTGTTGGAGAAAGTGAGAAGAAGGGATTAATTAGAAAATAAATCAAGGGTGGTGATATTCTCTACACTAGCATTTAATTCCTCCTAGGAAGTGACATGTTTTAGAAAAAAAAATTATGACCACTTAAACAAGCTCAAGGGTGCATCCTTTAAAGTAAAATACAAATCCATATGTCTTTGTTAGGTTACAGATTCTCTCCACAATTTAGTATCAATGAAGCATCCTTAAGGGCTTCATATATATATATATATATATATATATATATATATATATATATATCTGAAGATGTCTAGAAGTTCAAGGATTTGTATAATGGAAACGTTACATATTAAAGTGGCTAATATTTCCAGATTTAAAATAAAATAAATATGAACAACATCAACACAAATTTAAATACTAAAGGATAATTGTTGTCATAAAATATAGATACTCTTTAGGAGGGGTTTGAACAAGGATTAATGAACATGACTTAGCTACATGAATCTTGGGGGGATCAACTTATATTTTCCCATGACATTTTTCTCTTAAGGAGCATCATTTGTGATGCCTTCCTTGCAACAATCGGTTTTCTAGAAACAAGGTAATCCATTCTCCCTTTTCCAACATCAATCCCTTTTTGATACTGTGAAAATATATACAATTAAGGAGAAAATGTGTTCGTTTTCCACCTCCTTAAAGATACAAACATAGTAAATCATATGACGTCATGCTTCCTTGAGCCCCATCCACATTATTACCTCACATTGTAACTTGTGTGAGCTTTCCCAAGTTATGCCAATATGTGATTTACCCATACAACACACTAAGCTTAAGGTATTCTTACACTTTAATCTCCATTGTTGAGTTAAACTTTTCAATTTAGTAATGATGTTTTCTTTACATTGTTCGTCACTGTTTCTCCCGTTTTAGCCATGGTGTATATGTTAGTTCAATTTATCCTAGTTCTAAGGGAAACCCTTTTCTTCTACATCCAAACAATCCAACCAAATTGCAACTGAAGCTTTCATGTGTACTTCCATATCTACAATGTCTCTTTGCTAATTTGATGGAAAAATATGTTGTTGTCCAAGTTTGTCACTCTTTGTTTATATAATATCATCTTCTCTATTTCCTTCAACACTTTTCTTGTATCCCCCAACATAGTTTCGTATTATTTGGAATTTTTAAATTGCATGGACGAGGCCATCGTGTGTGTCTACACACTTTCAATCCATTTACTTTTTGAAATGCTTGGTCCCCAATCAACCCCCACACCCAACCCTTAGTTGTCATACACTTGTTTTGTAATATAAGGTTTCCTTCAACCACCTTACCTTGAATCTTTTTTCTTATGCATACATCCAAGTGAAATATGTCATTAAATTCCAATTATAGTGGTTTATTGTTAGTGGGGTCATGTTCCTCTTAAATGAGAATATATAACCATGCTGGGTTTACCTATATTCACCCAAATCTCCGTGTAGATGTCTTAAGTTTTGTTAGGTGTTTGTGAAGATTGTGTAATGTTCTTATTGAAATGGTGATATCATCCACATATATAAATATTATGATTAATAACTCAAGTATTTTCACCCCTTCACCTCTTATTTCACTAATCTATTATTCCAATTTGTGAATGTAGATCCCAATAGATTTGATGAGACAGGGTAGTGTTGTTTCACACCAATTATTTTATTATATAATAGTCCCTATTGAGTTCAGGTTTTAGCATTTCCCTACTCATAAACGCAATGCACTACAACTCTGCATTCCTTTAGGACCCCCAACCCAATGAGCTTTGCCATAGTTTCTCCTTTCATACGAGGTTGTAGGATTTCCTAAAGTCTACAAAGCAATACCCAAGTTCTCCATCTTTGGACTCCATGCAAGTCATCTCAACTATTTATTGTAAGCTGAGGAAATGATTAACAATAGAGTCCTTAAAATTATCTTGTCCGTAAGCCCCTTTTAAACTTATCTTTTTATACCAACAATTCAATGCATTCTCTAGCTTAGTCAAAGGGATTAGTTGCCTTTCCTAGTTTGAATTCTTTGACTCGTACATCTGCTTTACTTTTATAATAGAAAAGTGGAGTGAGGAGTCTTGCATTTATGGGTTCAACACCTTAGTCATCTCTATATAATTCCCCGCATATGCCTCCTTAGCAGGGAGAGAATGATAATTTATCAAAGCTCCAAGGACATGCCACTAAAGGCACCCAATGGTGAGTATCTGTCAAGTTCTTCCACCAAATATGTTTACTATTCAAACACATTTCTACCTAACAAACCCCAACTATCAAGCACGACATAGATACGTACACATGTTTTGTGCAATACTTGGCGCATAACATTACATGCTCATAGTCCGAAAGTTATATCTAAACACAATTCTCATGCCACAATTTTTTTTTATTCAAAAGAACTTTTTTTAGATTTGCATAATAGGCATTTTTAAATGAGAGTAACAAACTTTTTTTTTGTTTGAATACTTAAGATCAACATAAGCAAGTAATATCATCCAATCTAGAATATTACAAAAAGTATCATATTAATATTGGGTGTCGAACATGTGTTAAACTTCTTTGTTGAAAAATAAAAACTAACTTAGTAAAATTAAACAACTTCACTATCACACATATATGATATATAAGGGATCTACACTAATCTAAGATACTTATAGAGAAATACCTTATTTCAACTACTAAATTATGAAGCAAAAACACCATTCAATAAAGTATCAATTTTACCAAAAAGTCTTTGGTCCAATCCAACCACACCCACAAAAATAAACAATATTCCATTTCATTGAAAAGACTTGACCTAAATATATATATATAAATAAAAGGACATAACATCATACTTTATCACTTTACATGACCCAACTCAATAAACTTGCCCGAATTGTTACCCTCAACGCTGCTTTAAAACTTATACAAAAACTTCACGTTATCATTGCCTTGAAACCTATCCAAAATCTTGCATTATGAGATCGCAAGTCTGTCTCAACCTACTGGATTTGTGTACGAATCTTGTTTTAGAAGATGAGATTTCCACGTCAAGTTGCCGTATCGTTAGATATACGCTAACATGGTGGACGTGCGACGACTACAACCATCGGTGTTGATGCATCTTGTCTCTACCAAACCATCTGCAAGCAGCCGCCTCCCCCACTTTGTTTTTATGTGGACGGCTCAGGACCCACAAGGCCTAATTCTCTATATATATATATACACACACAGTCGAAGTAACTGGCCTCTCTTAGTTTTCGCAGTTTAATTAGTTCTGAGCATCTGTTAAAATTTGAGAATTTGAGATTGTGGTTCAATAGTAATGTGCGGAAATTTAGCCCTAACAATCCAATTCGACGCGCAATTTCTTTGATTAAAATAAAATTCTGGGTTTTGTTTTCTGGCCATGGAGATGAGACTGTGCGTGGCTTTCATGGCGTTGCTGCTATTGCTGTGCTGGTGTGATGGCGTGGCTGGTGAGCGTTTGGGATTTGAGGTGCAGAAGGCGGCGTTGGCGAAGTTAGTGAAGGGAATCGTTCCTCCGTCGGGACCTTCTCCAATTGGCACCCGCGGCGGTCGCGGCAAGACTCGAACCGGTGACCTATCTCATCGGCCTTGACGTCCTGATACATGTATCGATGCTACGGTATTCCGTTTCTTGATCGGGTGGCGTTTTGTGACCGGCGGCCAAATGCAAGTCTGGTGTCGTCCAATTTCGTGGATCCGTTCCGTTATCGAATAGTAATTTATATCGGGTGGCAAGTGGTGTCGTCCAATTTCGTGGATCCGTTCCGTTATCGAATAGTAATTTATTTCGTGGATCCGTTCCGTTATCGAACAGTAATTTACGTTCCCGAAAATATTGGATTTATTAGATATGTATAACCATTTTATAACAAAAATTATTTATTGATAATTTAATTTTAATATTTTTATTTATTATAATTTCAATTTCAATCAGAATCGTAAAGTTAATTAAATATTTCAATAAGTATATTGATTATTGAACAACCCAACTCATTTAAATAAACAATTTCAATGAATTGTAAATAAAAGAAAAATAGACATTAAAAGTCCCGTGATTGAATGGAATAGATGTGGATGGAATCAGATTGTATGTGCGTTAAAGTGTTGGTTAATTATAGTATAAGTTTGTTTATTCTATTGGTTTAGATTTGTTTAAATAGCAGATTTTATTGTGGTTTCACGAGTAATTTATAAAATGGATTTATTTTGATATAGATTAATTTTATGTGAGATATTAGTTTAGATTTATTTTAATTTTGAATTTATTAATTGTAAAAAGAGATTAAATATTTTATGGTGTAAATTTTTTTTTGAGTGAAAAAATTGAGTAAATGTTTGTACCGTGACAGATTTATCTCTCGATGCTTAATAGATCTAGAGTTAAAATGGATCTACTCTTTATATATATATATATATAGTTCAGTAATTAAGATAGTCTATTTGAAGCTCATCCTTGTATCGTAAAACTCACGAAGAATATATAGCTGTGTCTTTGTTGGAGTGGAGGATACATATATATATATATATATAAGCTCGGTAGTTAAGATAGTCTACTTGAAGCTCTTTTGTTAGACCATAAAACCTAATAAGCTCTTTTGCTATATCGTAAAACCAAATAAGAATATATACCTTTGTCTTTGTTGGAGTGGAGAATATTAACTATCCTTTGTTTAATTTTATTTTTAATGTTATCATTCGATCTCCTAAATAAAACTCAATAATGATTGTATTTAAACTAAGTTGTTGTGAACATCTGAGAGACATATTCTACTGAGTTTTCATGCGGGGGTTAAAACTAGTGATTGACACAGTGTAAACTGAGCAACTCCAATCAATTTTAATGCAAACAAAAAAATATAAACAAAATGTAAGATTGCATGTACCAAATTTATTTTTTTCGTGCTTGAATTTATCTTTACACTCAAAAGTAAAATTTCAAACATATAAAATAAAATGAATAACATATATAACAACTTGGAAAAACATATTCTTTGAAGGGTGTAACAAAGTGAGCAAGATTGTTTTACCTGGAAGACATGCATCCATAGAGCCATAAATCTTCGTGTAATATACCTTTATTGAGTGGTTTTCTTTGCCAAATTGGATATAAAAATTGCTTGGCGTTATGATATTTGTTGTGGAAATTAGGATTTATTTTAATCTAGCTAAAAGATTTTATTGCAATGAGTGTCACACATTAGCGAAAAATACCTTTAAACCAGCTACATTAGACCCACAGAAAAAACCATGGGTTGATAAAACGTGGAGCCCAAAAACCTTCATCCGTAAATTTACTATTTTATCTCAAATTTATTTTAAATAATGATGATGATTAATTAATGTGTGCCCCGCGAGGGTAGGCGAGTTGGTAGTCACATTGCGGTGAAGTTCGTTAGAAAGGCGGGCTCTGTACTGAAGGTCACCAGTTCAAATCCCCCGGACTAGCCCTGAGCTGTGGATAGGGGCGGGCGCACTTCCCAGGAGTTATAGTGGTAGCGGTCAGAATCGACCCCGTGTTACGCGAGTTGCGAGGCTGCTCTAGTTGTCGATTCCTCTGTAATAAAAAAGAAAAAAAAGAAAAAAAAGAGGATGATAATTAATGTCCATTACGACCAATGTGGTCTATCGGACCTCAAGAAAAAAAAAAAGAATCTAATTTTGATTCTTCAAAATCTTGTTTCTATGATCTAAAATAAGGGAAAGAAGCGATCCAAAATCGCTATAGCTAGGTTGAATTAACAATTCAAGAATATTGGAAGGGTGGAAGATGTTAGGGAATTGAGAGTGAGTGTGAGTAAGAGTCGGGCAGTCTAAAACGAAGTGTTTGTCATCTTTCACCCTCTTAGTATCGCAAATCCAACAGATTCTATTGCCCCAGGGAGTCTTGGGAGTAGACCACCGCCCGATATCACTTCGAAGCTCATGAGAATTAGTTCTTATCCCAACGATGTTCATTTTTTTCTTAGTGTTGGTTAACACAGAGAGATAATTTTGGTTATCAAGGGTGGGGTTGATCACGTCTTTATAGTATCTTAGCTTCCTTTTACCCTCTAGCTCCTTATCATCCCACATGTGATCCTTAAAATTGGAGGTAATAAAATCTTTAACACTATCCTTGCTTCCCATGATGATCTCCTTCTTTTATCCCCCAATGGTTGAGCCAATATTGGGCATCCTTATGCCACCTACGCTTGAGGCGAAGGTAGTGGTTTTGACTAATTAGAAGAAATTTTTGGGAGCCTCTTGGATTCCATGTTGTAAATCTTCTTCTTATACATCAAATATCTAAACATAGTCGTGCTTTCAATGGGGGACAAGCCAACTTCGATCAAGAGGATAGGATAGGGAGTATTTCCCTTGATCTTGAGGTTGTAGGTTATGAATTTCTTTTGAATCATCTCAATCTTTCTCCATGACTCTCTGGATATACTGCAACCCGAAACTTCACATCCACATAAGAAAATAGGGGTGGCGAGAGTCTCAAAGAGGAACCCTTTTTTACTCCAAATGTAAAGATTGGCCGACTTACAATTGTTTTCAAGCTCATAATAAGCTTTCCAACCTCCAATAATCATTTTCTCAATGTTATAATTCTAGTTGAGTTGATGAGGAATGTCAATACCCAAATATTTATAAGAAGAAACCTGCTCTAAGCAATGGTTATCATAGATGAAACTACCATGGGTGATTTTTTTGGATTTAATGATCATGACTTTAGGCTTGTCAGTATTAACTGTCATACCCATCTTGGAGCATTAGACATGAAAGAGTCTTAAATTGCTTGTCTAGGTCATCATGGCTTTTTGCAAGAAGAATGATATCATCAGCATAAAGGATAAGAGTAATGATTATACCAGTAAACTTGGTTCCCTTGCAACCTGTAGTTTCCAGACACTCCTCTAGCTTATTGATGTAAATGCCAAAAAGGGTAGGGGACAGGGAACACCCTTGCTTAACCCCGATGTTGCATTTAATATATTTAGACCACCCTTCATTGGTCTTAAACTTGGCAATGACAGACTTGTAGAGGTGGATCACAACAATCCTCATCTCAAGAGGAACCATGATCTCTTCAAGTCTCTCCCAGAGCTTATCTTGAGGAACAATGTCAAAATATTTTCTAAAGTCCACAAAACAATAGAAGAGATCCACTTTACTATTGCTACATTCCTCTGCAATGGTCTTGAGAGTGACAAGATAGTCAATAGTCGAGTGATGTCTCCTAAAACCAACTTGTCCCTTAGCTCTTTTACCATGGTTTTCAAGCCAAAGGCTAATCTTCTTTTCCAAAATGAGCATGTATAGCTTGGCTAGGATGTGGCTAATCATAATGGTCTTATAGTTAGAGGGAACACTTTTGTCCTGATTTTTAAAGATAGGCACAATAAGGCTTTGCGTCCAAAGCTTAGGGAAGCCATGCTTTATAGCCAAATTGAGAAACTTGTGGAGATGAGGAATGAGGATAGATCTTCCCATTTTAAAAATATCAGTTTGGTACCCTTTAATATCTTTAGCTCTCCCATTAGCGAGCTTATTAATACTAGACTTAACTTCTTCCAGAGAAAATATATATTCCTTAATATGAGTGTTTAAGATGGTGCCCATGGTGTCCGGAGAGTCATACAACTTCTTAATATAGTTGTCCCAATTTTCTAAGGGGATCGAATGATTATCTTTAGTTTTACAAACAAGCACATTCCACCAAAACTTTCTGGGCACAAATTTAGAAAGATGGATCATATGCTCTTGTCTCTTATTAATATATAACCTCTTCTTCCTTTTGATGAGAGCTTTGTATATACTTATATTTCAGAGCTTAAGGATTTCATTAGGAGTGGACCTCTGATCGTTTTCTGACAATTTTACAGTCGTTTTCATACCAAGGATTGGAAGTTCTATTATTATGCTTATACGAAATCTCTGTACAAAACTTGCTAATGGTATTGGAAAGGGTAGTAGTAAAATTGTAATAAATTTGATCAATGTTGTTATTATAAGTCAGGGAGTCTAAATCCCTTAAGAAAAGGTTGACATTACTTCTATCGAAGCGAGTGTGTATTTTTCTTTCAATGGTATCCTACATGTGGTAGGTATGCATAACAAGATTGAGGGATAAAGACAAAGGCATGTGGTCAGATTCAGGCTCGTACATATTAAGTAGCTCAAAGTTTGTAATACAGGTGAGGACATGGGTGTCAGAAATTGCATAATCCACGACACTACTACCTAGCCCATGGAAACATGTCATCTAACCGAAGGAAGGCCACTTGTTAATACCATTACAAATGATTAGGTCCTAGGACGTACAAAGTTTGAGGAGATCAATTCCGAAAATGTTCTTGGTTATGTCTTCAGAGTTTCTCTTGAATCTATTAGTTAAGTTACCATCTTCATCAAGCCATAAGGGGTCAAGGTGAGAGTTGTTACTTAGCATAATATATTGGTTAGTAGTAGTTCTAGCATTAAATTCCCCAAGCAAAAGGAGATTACCTTCATTCCTTAGGTTGCAAATGTCTTTTTATAAGGTATTGAAAAGACAATTCTTATCCAAGTTGCTTTTCTTATAATGTGTAGACTTTATAGGAGCAAAATAGCAGATTGCAAGAAAGATCCTATTGGTGGTAGAATTAGGTCACTGTAATACTAGTGTATTTCCTTATTATTATTCTCATTGTAGCCCCTTATGGTTACTTTTTTTCTCTTACATTATTATTGTTATGTCAGCTTTGATTATATTGTGACCCCTTAACCTCCTATATGTAGAAAGGAGGTCTTGGCATTTGTATCATCCAAGAATTGTTCGTTTTTGTATTGTAAAGGAGGTTTCCGCCTCAAAGAGGCTTATTTTGAAATCGTTTATCTATATTTTCTTCTATTTTGTGAGTTGGTTGCATAACATTTGGTATCAAAGCTTTGGATTCTAAGGTTTCGCTGCTTCAAACAGGTCATCCTGGAATTTTCGCTATAAATTTTTTTATACAAATTTTCAGAAGATAAAATTAAAACCCATTTGAGCTGAAATCTTAATGAACCTTGAGTACATATTTCAGATCTTGTCGCGCTATATTTTCAGAGATATGATCCAATGAAGTTAGGGTTTGTGCAGGCTCCCAAATTATATCTCAAACATGTGACCTGGGGAAACTTGTCATAACTATCTCTCTGAGCATCAGAATGAAATTTCGTAAAAAGGAATAGAAAGAAGACAGACTGTAGTTTTCTTTGTATCATTTCTAGGTCCGAAGATCGAAACAATGACATGTGGCACTTAGTACAAGTGCGCTCTATTGAACCATTCTATAATTAGGTCATCATGGGATATTTGGAATAACTCTTTCTTCAAGAATCCGATATTGATTAAACTTGTGAGGTTGGAAAGAAGAGTCAGAGGGATACGTCGAGACGAAATTTCAGACCTTGGAGATCCAAAATTATAGAGATAAAACGGATTCAATATTGAGCTCCTACAAAGCGAAAAAAATGTGTGTAATCTTTTTAAAATTTTGCATTAGTTTGGTTTGAAAAATTAGTTTGAAGGAATTCCAAGGGAATAGTGAAGCATAATTATCATTAATTGATTCCCCGAATAAAGAAAATGGAAACACCTAGTAAGCAACCTGAAAGTTCTAGCATGACTCATGAAGAAGAGGAAGAAATGCAACATGAATATCAAAATTAGGATACCAAGTGCAACAAATTTCACTCTCACAAAAAGTAACAGAAGCTAAGATGGATGGTTTAGAAGTAAACATTGAAGATTTGAAGAAAGACATGGAAGGTTTGAAAGGAGGTTTGGAAAAGTTGCCACAAGAAATAATTCCTAATGGAGAAAAGGTAGTAGAGTAGACTTATAATGAGAACAAAAGAAATTTTAGTCATGATTTCATAGACTCTAACGTTGCATTGAAGACCCACCATGTTCCAAAGATCGATATGAGGAAGTTTGATGGCAATGATCTCGTAACATGGATACTACATATGGAGCAATATTTTGATCTCCATAATGTGGCAAAAACACAAAAGGTACGCATTGCAACTTTATATTTGGAACCCAATTAGTTTGTATGGTATCGATGGCTTTGCTCTAATAAAAAAATTGTCACTTGGGCAATTTTTACGGAAGAAATGATAGCACATTATGAGGATACTAAAAGCAACACCTTTTTTAGCCAATTGATAAATCTCAAACAAAAGGGTTCAATGGTGGAGCACATTGAAGACTTCCAAAAATTTAATATAAGGGTAAAAGATATTCCAAAAGAGCATAGGATTGATGTGTTCATAGGGACTTTAAAGGATAACATCCAACATGAGGTGCGCATTTGGGAACCTGATTCATTGAAGAAGGCATTCAGGTTGGTAAGAAAAATTGAAAGCAAAATTATGGCAAAAAGGAAGCCTACTAATCACAACTATAAAGATGGAAGTGTTGTTGCCCCTAGCCTTCCACAACCTACAAGTTTGACACCACAACAATTGGAAGAAAAAAGAGAAAAAGGGTTTTGTTATAGTTGTGATAGAAAATACACTAAAGGTCATAAGTCTGCAGAGAAGAAATTATTTTACATAGATTGCGAAGAGGAAGAAGAAAAGGAACAAGAAACATCAAAATAAGAGGATACACACCAAGAACAAACCCTAGAGAAAGAAGAAATGAATCTGACCATATATTGTAATGCATTGGCTAGAGTTACTACTCCTCAATGTATCAAGATAGATGGACATATCAAGAATAAAAAGGTAATAGTGTTGATTGATTCGGGCAATACCCATAATTTTATTCATTTTAAGATAGCGAAGGAATTGAATTGCTTCATATATCCAGCACCAGAGTGTCAAGTGATGGTTGCAAATGGAGGAACCATAAATTACTCTGGAAAGTGCCATAATATCAAGCTATCCATGGGAGAATATGTGTTGAATAGTCCAATGCTTTCCATTCCAATGGGTGGTGTTGATGTTGTACTAGGATTCCAATGGCTACAATATTTGGGTACAATAGATTTTAATTTTCAAGAACTTTTCTTGAATTTTTTTTCAGAAGGAAAGGAAGTTGAATTAAGGGGTATCACAGGGAGATCGGGAAAGATAATAAGCTCTAACGGCATGATAAAGCTTCTAAAAAAATAACAATGTGGCTTAATTTCACAATTATGTTCGCTAGAGGTTCCCATATCGAAATCATCTATTTCTTCAGATCTCCAAAAAGTCTTGGACAATCATTCCAAGGTATTTGAGACTCCCAAAGGCCTCCTACCTATCCGTGATCATTATCATTCTATTCATTTGATTCCAGGAAGTGTTCCTCCAAACATCAGGCCTTACAGATATCCATATTCCCAAAAGAGTGAAATTGAATGTATGGTTGCAAATGATAGAGGATGGTATAATTCATCCTAGTCAAAGTTCTTTCTCTGCTCCAGTGGTATTGGTGCACAGGAAGGATGGATCATGACACATGTGTCCAGATTATAGGGAGATCGACAAGCTCACTATTAAAGACAAACTTCCCATTCCTGTCATTGATGAATTATTGGATGAAGTGCATGAAGCAATTTACTTCACCAAGTTCGACCTTCGTTCAGGATATCATCAAATCAGAATGAACACTGAAGACATTCTGAAAACAACATTTAGAACTCATGAGGGTCATTATGAATTTTTGGTCATGCCTTTTGGCATTACCAATGCACCTTCTACATTTCAAGGTTTGATGAATTCCATTTTCAAACCCTTCCCTAGAAAATTTGTGCTAGTATTTTTTGATGATATACTAATCTACAGCAAGTCTTGAAAGGATCATGTTCAACATGTTGATAAATTACCCAAACTATTGGAGGAGAAACAATTATATGCAAAAACCTCCAAATGTTTCTTTGGAGTACAAGAGGTGGAATATTTGGGTCATATTGTATCTCATTAAGGTGTTAAGGTATACCCTAGCAAAATTAAAGCCATTAAGGAATGGAAAATCCCCACATCCATAAAGCATCTGCGAGGATTTCTCGGGTTGACAGGGTATTATCGCAAGTTTTTTAAGAATTATGGGAGAATAACAACACCTCTAACAACATTACTAAAGAAAGATGCATTTTCTTGGACTCCAGAAGCAACGAAATCCTTTGAACATCTTAAAGAGGCAATGTGCCAAGCATCAGTCTTAGCTATGCCAAACTTAAAAAAAACCTTTATTGTGGAATGTGATGCCTTAGGAAATGGAATTTGTGCTATTTTAATGGAAGAAGAAAGACTAATTGCTTTTGAAAGTCGTCCAATCAAAGGAAAGTATTTACACAAAGCTATTTATGAGAAGGAATTGTTGGAAATACTACATGCATTTAAGAAATGGCGATCGTACCTAATGGGAAGACACTTCAAGGTAAAAACGGATCATGGTAGTCTTAAATACTTTTTAGAAAAAAGGTTATCTTTGGAAGAGAAACAAAAATGGGTCACAAAGATGTTGGGTTATGACTTTGAAATCTTCTACAAAAAGGGAATCAAAATGCTGTTGCAGATGCACTCTCAAGAAGTATGAGGATGTGGAAGCATTGCTTTGTGCCATTTATACTATCCAGCGAGATTGGATAAACGGAGCAAGGGATGAATGGAAGAATGGCGAAGAAGTGTGGGAACTCATTCAAAAGTTGCAGTAAGATCCCAGTACGTCTGATACATTTAGATGGAAAAATGATTCGTTATGGTACAAAGATTGCTTATACCTCAGTAAGAATTCCCAACTCAAACAAAAGATTCTTCTAGAATTTCACACTTGTCCCTTAAGAGGGCATTCAGGATTTTTAAAAACTTAGCACAAGGTTAAAAAGGATTTTTTTGGGATGGCCTTAAATCTGATATTCAAAAGTTTCTGGCGGAATGCTTGGTTTGCCAACAAAATAAATTTGAGACAATTAAGACCCAGGTCTATTACAACCTTTATCCATTCCAAGTCAATGTTGGGAGGACGTTTCATTGGATCTTATCACAAGTTTACCCAAGTCCGAAGGAAAGAGTGTCATCATGGTGGTAGTTGATAGACTTACCAAGTATGCACACTTTTGTGCATTATCTCATCCATTTAGAGCCAGTACAGTTGCTACTGCATTTATGGAAACAATTCAAAAGCTACATGGAAACGCAAATATTATTGTAAGCGACAGAGATCCTATTTTTGCTGGAAATTTTTGGACATAATTATTTTCTTGTCTAGGTACTCAGTTAGCTCATATATCTTCTTATCATCCTCAATCTGATGGGAAAACAGAGATAGTGAACAAACCTTTGGAAGTATATCTTCGTTGCTTTGTATCTGATAAACAAACACAATGGGTCAAATGGTTGCCTCTGGTTGAATGGTGGTATAACACTTCCTTCCATACTGTAGCAAAAATGATCCCATTTATGGCACTTTATGGATATCATCCACTATCCATCACATCATATTTAATAGAAAATTCTAAGGTTCAAGTAGTGGAAGATCACATCGAGCATCAACAAAAAGTTCTCTAACTCTTAAAGGATAACCTGACTTTGGCGCATAATTAAATGAAACAACAAACAAATCAACATCACAGCGAAAGAAGTTTTGATGTAGGTGACTAATTATTTCTATGACTACAACCATACAAACATATTTCCCTCAAGTAAGATAATAAGGATAGTAAATTATCACCAAAGTATTATGGTCTGTACAAGGTGTTGCAAAAGGTTGGTACTATGGCATACAAATTGGAAATTCCTACATCTTCCCGAGTGCACCCAATTTTCCATGTTTCATGCTTAAATAAGGTTATAGGTGACAAGCTCCAAGTTCAAACAATATTTCCAGAACTTGACAGGGAAGGAAAAATCATATTGGAACCTGAAGTAGTCACTGAAACAAGAACTCGACAACTACGAAATTGATCAATTTTAGAGTATCTCATCAAGTGGAAGAACTTACCCAATGAATATTCCACATGGGAGGATGAGAATTTTATACAGAAGCATCCATAACTACTCAAGCATTGAGGACAACACTTTTTTGAAGGAGCGGGGCATGTTAGGTCCCTGTAATACTAGTGTATTCCCTTATTATTATTGTCATTGTAGTGCCTTATGGTTATTGTTGTGCTCTTACATTATTATTGTTATCTCGGCTCTGATTATATTGTGACCCCTTAGGCTCCTATATATAGAAAGGAGGTCTTTTCATTTGTATCATCCAAGAATTGTTATTTTGTGTAATGTAAAGGAGGTTGCCCCCTCGAAGAGGCTGATTTTGAAGTCGTTTATCTATATTTTATTCTATTTTGTGCGCTGGTTGCATAACATTTTTCTTATAGGATGTAGATTTGATAGGAGCGAAATAGCAGATTGCAAGAAAGATCCTATTGGTGGTAGAATCAAAGATCTTGATCCAAATGTATTGATTGAAGGGATCAATTTTATGAAGTCGGATGTGAAAGGAAACAATGTTCCTTATATAACAAGCTATACCACCAAAACCCCTCTGGGAGGATTTCTTATTCCAAGTTGACCAAAGAATGAACCTATAAAGGTGAGGGACCCTAGGTTCGTCATGTTCCCAAGTTTAAACTAAAAGAATAAGATCAATATCACTCGGGACCCAACTTAAAATAGGACCTTAACACCATGGAAAACCACAACAATTCCATAAGAGGATCTGGAGTGATGCTAGTCCCTATTTATCACTCGTATTTGGGACTCTATCTCTAATAATAGCTTTCCTATTCCTAATGATTTCCCATTTCCCTTCTTTTCTTGCCTCCTTGACCTTTTGGACTTCTTTGCTAAGTTCAACTTGGTCTTTTGGAATGAGATCTTCATTTATAAAGATTCTTGTTCCTTTTAGGCTTGGGGATTTCCTTAGTATATCTAATTTATGGTCATTACAATTGACCTTGACACAGATTAGTCTATGTTTATGTTCAAGTATCTTTCCTACCCTTATTTCTTTTGTGAGATAAGTTGTTTGAATTTGAGATTTTGTTTTTAATTGTTCTTTACTATTTCTAATGTGCCTTCATTGTTTTGTTCTTCTATACCAAAAATTATAAGGTGTAAGGCTCTTTTGTGGCGGTCATGGTCGAGTACAATTGGTTTATTAATTTCCTCTTTTATGGGTTTAATGTCTAATTTATTCTCTTTGTTATTTAGGGCTAAGTTATTATGTAGTTGTTCTTTTAGATTTGTAATCTTGCTTTTCAGGGTGTCATTTTCTTTAGCTGTTGATTATTTACTATGTTCTATTTCTTGAATCCTACCTTTCATTCCTTGGAATTCAGTCTTGAGTATGATTATTTTATTTTCTACCAATTTGTGATTGTTGTCAAACATTGTAGTTAATTCTAGTTTAAAATGATTTTATATTTCTTCTCTTTATCTTTCTAAAGATTCAATGTACTCATAAAGACTCTCTGGGGTAATTTTACTTAGTCTCTCTTTGCTAGAGGGGGGCTTAGAGATGTGAGAGGAAGTACTCATAGTGTAAATAAGGGAAACTTAACAAGAGGAGGGTAAGAGGGAATGTATGAACCTATCAGAGTTGTATTAAGTGTCATAGAACCAATAGTAATGTATCCACACCAGTGAAGCCACACCTTAGAGGTATTGTACCAAATCATTGCATCATGGATGAATAGATATGTGTTTGCACCGCAGAGATGAATCAAATTACCGCATAGCGAAGGTGATAATCCGAGCCGCAAAATTTGTTAGAATAGGTGATAATCCAAAGGTCGTAGTCACACTATTCAAATCATCGCAGACTTGTGATATAAAATCACAGAGCCAAATATAATAAATCACTGCAAGATTAATAAGAGCCACGTGTGTCAATATCAGATGGCCATCACAGACCAAAATAGAGAAATAAATTTGAGCTTATGATACAGATTTGAACTTATCACCACAAAAGTGAAAAAAAAAGTAAGCCACAAAAAACTCGATGCTATATCCGAGCTACAGAAGGTATTGATAATCCAAGCCCCATAAGGTGATAATTTGAGCCATAGAAGGTGACAATTCAAGCCATGGAAGGTGTTAGAGAAGGTGATAATCCAAAGGTCGTAGTCACCATATTCAAATCGCAAAGCCGAAAATAATAAATCACCGCATACTTGTGATATAAAACTGCAAATCCGAATATAATAAATCACCACAGAATTAATAAGATCCACGTGTATCAATATCGGATGACTATCACAGACCCGGATAGAGAAATAAATTCAAGCTTATGATAAGGATTTGAACTTATCACTGTAGAAGTGTGGATATACTTGAAAATTGCGCTGGAGAAGTATATATCTGTAAACCCGAAGACTACAGTGGGAGAAATAGAGAAACCCTAGTGAAAGATTAAAAAAAAATTGTTCCTCCAAAAGTATCTTTTATTTTTTTAATTTTCTTTAAATTTTAAAAAATTTAATGTAATTTGACCATTAGAGAAGAATAAGATGGGTAAAACCAAGGGTTGTGAAAACCTTGAGCTCAAAAACTTCTATCCATAAATTTACTATTTTATCTCAATTTTATTAAAATTATTAATTAATATTTTATTTTTTTTTATTTTTTAATTTAATTTAATTTTTATTTTTAGTTTTATGTAATTTGATCATTAGAAAAGAATACCATGGAAAAACCCATAAGTAACCTGTAAATTTACTATTTTATCCTAATTTTATTTTAATTATTATTTATTTATTTATTTATTTTAATTTTATTGTAAAAAAAAATTAATGTAATTTGACCAAAGTAAAAATATTTTCATATAACATAACACATGTATACTTATAAGCTTGACATTAAAAATATTCATATATTTAACTTTTGCACATCTACTAGGCTCTAAAGGCCTCCCACACAATTAATAAAATATTTTAACCATACAAATTTTTGTATTAAAATATATTTTATTGTCTCATATAAATGTATGAGATGTTATGAGATATAAATGTATGAGATATACATGTATAAATGTATCAATGTTATGAAAAATGTATCAGATGTTATCTCATACATTTATACCAATGAGATATAAATGTATGAGATGTTATCAAGAAAAATGTATTAGATATAAATGTATGAGATGTTATCATGAAAGTAAAGAATATTATATTATATTAAAAAGTAAATAAAAAAATATTATATTAAACAATTTTAAAAATATGAATATTAAATTAAGAAAAAATTATAAACTTAGAGTAGAAAAAATACAAATTGATTTTAAAATCAATTTAAACTTATATTAGTTATCCAAATTTATAGAATATCAAATTAAATTAACAAATACACTTTTAACCAACAAGTAATTTTTTAATATTAAGTTTTAAAATTCTTTATAAATATAATCCATACTCTAAACATTTATAATATGTGATTTATTACTAAGTCGAGAGGCTTATTCTACAACCCAGTATGATGTGTAAAGCTATGTGTAACGTGCATCCATCATCAAAGTTGAAATTTTGCTATGTAGACCAAAATAAAAAATCTATAAAAAAATTAAATAACTATACAAAACATTTAAATAATGTCAGCTCATAAAAAAATTTACAAGTGAAGAAAGTGGATCCCTCTAGGTTCATGTTAGATTTAAGATAGATCTAATTTGACTATAACAATGTATGGTTTTAAATTGATTTAAAAGTAAATAGAACTTTAATAATTTATGATATTATTTTTTAAGGTATTTAATTTAATTTTATTAATAATTATATGTGTAAATGATTTTATATAGGTATTATCTAATTTATAGACGAAATAGTCTTTTTAATTGGAATCTGATGACACAGTTTCAACAAAAACGAAATGTGTTTTTTTGTTATTTAAAATATATTTTTGAATGTCTAAATGAATTCAACACTCTGAAAATACCTAGGGCACTCCAATTATATAAATTAAACACCTAACCTCAAGCTTTTATAAATCTCTCTAGGATTTTGATCAAAATTAACCTAAAAAAAGCCCTAAAATAAACGTCTATAAATTAGACTACACTTTTAATAAATAGTTTAATAGTTTAGATTCATCTTTATTTATTAAAAATAAAGAGTTATACATAAATCTTTTTTTAAATTATACAACTAAACAAATATATTTTCATGTAGAAATTTGATCTATTAATAGATCATGATCTCTTAAAAGAAAAAATGAAAAGTTAAAATTGAATTGAATTTAATTTATATATATATATATATATATATATGATGATGATGATGATGGTTAAGGTCCGTAGAGACCAAATAATGGTCTATTGGACCTAAAGAAACAAACTATCTATTTTGATTTAAGATTTTATTCCTATGCTCAAAAAGCTTGGAGAGAAGCCTCCCGAGCTCACTATAATTTTGACATTGTAAAAGGCTAGGAAGGTCAGTATTGTAACAAAGATTGTGAAACTGAGATCTAATGTGGTTATACGCAGGGCACTCTAAGAGGAAGTGGTTTTCATCCTCGATGTTCCTATTCTTACATATATGGCAGATCCTTTCCGTCCATGGCATTTTAGGAACTGCCCAACGACCTGTTTCACTATGGAGCTCATGAGAATTCGTTCTAATCTTTGCTATATTAATTTTCTTCTTTGAGCTAGTTAAAATAGAGAGATACTTTTGATCTTCTAGGGTGGGGTTGATGACCTTCTTATAATAACTTAATTTTCTTTTAGCCGCTAAGTCTTTCTCACACCACATTTTTTCTTTGAACTTAGAAGTAACAATATCTTTAATGTTATTTATGTTTTGCAATGCATCATTTTCGTTGATCTCCCAATAGTTTAACCAGGCCCTTGTGTCTTTATGCCACCCTCGATTGAGCCTTAGGTGGTTTTGGCTAGAATTTAAAGCTAGCTTAGGAAGTCTATGATCGTTTATGTTACTGATTTTGTGCTTGTACAACAGAAACCTAAGCATAGCTAGACTATCAATAGGGGAAAGACCTGCTTCTATAAGGAGAATAGGATAGGGTGTATTACTTTTAATTTTCAGGTTATAAGTTATAAAACGCTTCTGGATTTGCTCAATCTTTCTCCATGATTCTCTGGAGATGCTGCAACCCCAAACCTCACAGCCATATAAGATAACAGGAGTGACTAAAGTTTCAAAGAGGAACTTCTTTTTATCCCACATTACAAGATTTGCAATTTTACAATTATTTTCAAGACCATAGTAAGCTTTCCACCCCCCATTAATCCTTTTCTCAATGCTATGGTTCCAGTTGAGCTTGTAATGAATATCAATTCCTAGGTACTTGTAAGAATACACTTCCTCCAAGTTATTATTGTCATACATAAAATTAGCGTAAGTGTCCTTGGATTTGATAATCATAACTTTTGTTATGTCATTGTTAACAGTCATACCCATGGTAGAGCAGAAATCCTTAAGAAGCCTCAGTTGCTTATTAAGATCAGATGGGCACCTTGCCAAAAGAACAATATCGTCAGCGTAAAGAAGAAGGATGACGACTATCCCAGCTAAGATCGTGCCATCACATCCTGCTTCCTCTAAATAGCCTTCGAGCTTATCGATGTAAATGCCAAATAGGGTAGGGGAGAGGGGGCAACCTTGTTTAACTCCGATGTTACACTTAATATCTTTCGACCACCCTTCATTGCTCTTTAGCTTGGCAATTACATTCTCGTATAACCTTATAGCGGCAGCTCTCAACTCGAGAGGAACCTTTAGCTCTTCTAATATATAATTAATTTAATATTAAAATATCTTATTTATAAATATTAAAATATTTTATTTATATTTATATTTAATATTAAAAATTATTTTTTAAAATATTAGATATCTTGAATATGGAAAAAATATCGTAAAATACATACACAAAAACAACACTGAAAGTTATGTAGATAGGCTCGTAGCTAGCTCTTGGATAATCTATTTAGCGAGAGGTTTGGGAACATTTATTTTGAAGCTTCACAGAAAAAAGGCCAAATACATTAAGCTAATGAAGAAGCAATCTGTCCCAGAAACTCTCTATATCCTCGTAACATTAAAATAATTTATTTCTTTCTTTCTACATTAAAATACTATTTAATTATATTAATATACATTTATTTTAATTTAAACGAATCATTTTTTTATTAAATAAATTATATATGAGATAATTTTATATATAATATTATTATTAAATATATAAATATTATAAGGAAAAATAAAATTATATTTTTTTTCGGAAAGAAAAAATCGTAACTTGCGTCAGTATGCATTCAAGTTCAATTTTGAAGTACAGGCTACAAAAATTATAATATATGGAAGACTTTTATAAACAAATCCTAATAAAATCATAATTTTGTTTATATTATAATAAATATTATAATTTTTCAATGTTAAAATAAAAATTATAATTACGTATATTAAAACGAATATTATAATTTCGTTAGTGTTAAAATTATAATATTTCAATGTTAAATCGTAAAATATTTTTTATTATTTTATTGTAATTTGAAGATTTAAAAGAAATAAATATAAATAATTAAGTTTTATTTAAAAATTAATAATTATATTTTAATATTAATATCGTATTCTAGTTAAAACATTATTATGTAAATACCAAAATCAAAGTACATGCTTATCTAATGTAGAAATTTATATCTATATGTATTAAAAAAATTAACTATGTTATTACTTATCAATATAAATTTCTACATTAGATAAGCATGTACTTTGATTTTGGTATTTACATAATAATGTTTTAACTAGAATACGATTTTAATATCAGAATTATATATTATTAGGTAAATATAGATCATTTAGTAAACATAAATTATTGTATGAAATAATAATTTAATTTCGAATGGGCCATTACATTAAAATAATTAATAAAAATGATTTATTGGACCCTTAATTTTAATAATTATTTTTAATAAATTCACAGTGACCTATTGTAACTATATAATTTTGGGAATAATAATAGTTATAGATTACCATTATTCAGTTTACCATAATTTATTAATGACCATTTATCTAATTTACCATTGGACCTTTTGATTAAACAATTATTATTAAATGAATACATAGTTACCTATTGTAACTAAATTCTAAGAATAATAATATTTTAATACTATTTATTTGTATTTAAATAATTTAGGGATAATAAATATAGGTTAGGCAATAAAGATGAAGATATAATGACCATTATGACAATAAAAATATTTATTATTCAATTAAATAATAATATTATATGCTTCTATTTTTAGTAAAATCTGGGGTTTGACTTTGATCCTCAGGTCAAAATTAGCCGTTACAATATAGCCGTTGGAGTCGCTGCACACTCTATTTAATCAAGCTAAACCAGATCAGTTCTTCAACTTGTCCTGACGATGAACCACACTGGTTGGTTCGAAACGCGTCGACAAACGATTGATTATGTGATTTTGCTGAAGAGTATCTAAACAAGTTATGGATCACAGAAGTCTAAATTCCTTAATTATATTTTAATTAGACGATATATTTTCCCAGTTGGATTTTCTCACGCTGTAAGGTAACGTGGTTGCCTCTCGAGAGTGTTTGATGTAGAACTATGAATCTTCAACTTGATGTGATGATGAATGATTTTTCCAGTTTTCAAAGATGAATGCCCAAAAAGACTTAATGCGAGGGATGCACACTTCAGAAGTGAAAGGAAATAAAATTGTTTGGGGTTCAGCGAGGATAGTGATTAAGTTTCACACATGTTAGTTGGTATAATTTATTGTTTTTAAATGTTAATTTTTATGATTTTTTATTATTATTATTTAATTTTAAAGTCACAGCGAAGTTAGATACTAAATTGGTATATGAGATTTTTTTTGTTTATGAGACAAGAGATCAATTTTAAGGTCACAACCAAGCCAGACACCAAATTGGTATATGAAACCCCTTTATTTGTGGGACAAGGGACTTGCGCAGCGATTTCACTGTTGAGTCTACGAAGCCATACATACTCTACCCCCTCTGGTTTTGAACCTGTGACCTCCCAAATTGGTATATGAGACTCCCTTATTTGTGGGACAAGGAACTTGCGCATCGATTTCACTGTTGAGTCTACGAAGGAATACATACTCTACCCCTCTGGTTTTGAACCTGTGACCTTGATCCAAATTGGATCCTAAAACACTCTTTAAGTTTTCATGAACTCTGTAAAATTCATGCCAAAGTTTCAAAGTCGTATAAAGATCGAGCTTATCAGAAATATCCTCGAAACAGTTGCAATTTGTGATCAGCGTGGAGCAACGAGGACCCTCGGTTAAGCGCGCAAACCGTCGGCCCATGGTAATGCGCGCTGTCACGAATTAGCAAAATGGGAGGCCTTCTCGAGAAATGGGTTTCTGACAAGTCGCTAATCACATATTGTCGGGCAAACCCCTCAGAGAATGAAAAGCACCGAATGACCCAGACCCGAAAAGTTATAAAACATAACGGATATCGTGCCAATTCCGTCAAAGGCAGGGTCCCACAAAACCGGCAGGATATCGGAAGGGCTTCAAGGTAGTAAACGGTTTCAACCAAGTCCCGCCCAATGCCACACAACGAGTGACATGCATCCAGCGGAAGAGAGAGAAAACCACTCACATCGGATGGGTAAACGTCGTGTTACTTACCCGCTCGATATGAATGATGACCGTAGGATCTAGAGGCTCCAGATCGACGGCAGAGACGCAATCCGATGGATGACCGGATTCAACGGGGTAAATAGGTAGAGTTGTATAAGATTTGAAGTCCGACGTGGACGATGCGTTGGCAGAAGATCGTGTTCGCGGACATTCTTGGAGTTAACGGTAAAAACGGTCATTTCAAAGACGTCCAAGAGAATTGACACTCAGTTCGTTATGAAACAGGTGGCCACCTCCCTGTGAGGCGTTACAAAGTGATGATTACGCAGAACAGAGGGATTCAGACGGACAGAGGCAGGGAAACCAGAAAGCCGGGAAGCAGAAACGAACAGTCAGAAAGCAGATTGGCTTAAAAGCCACGAACTGACAGAGAAAGAGGAGAGTTAGTTAGATGTAGAAAGCTAAGAGCAGAAAGAAGGAGCCGAGCTAACCTGTAGAAGTGAAAGACAACATCAAGCCAGACATAGCCAAAGAGAGTCAGAGAGAGTTTGTGTACTCCAGAGAAGGCTTGAGAGGTTCAAGCGAACTCCTCTGTATATGCCTATCATGTATGAGTCTTAGATTGGGCTCATATTGATGTGACCAGTAGAGGTCGAGTTTTAGTAAGGAGAATCTGTGTACTCCAAAGACTTGGGGGGATCCAAGTACGTATTACTGATTTATGTCTGCTGTGTGAGACTCAAACTGAACTCACTATTGTAAAAATTCTACTTTGAAAACATAATAGAGAGGCCACCACTGAAGGCTGGACTGGGAGACGTAGCCCAGGAGTATTGGGTGAATTCCTTATTAAACTTGTTGTGTTTACATGTTTCCCTATTATGATTTCTCTAACTGCTTCAGTGCTTGTGTATTTCGCAATCTTATCGATATGTTGCATAAAATAACATAGGCACATCCATGCACATGATTCTGTAATACCTTAATTAATTGTCTTAGATCAATTCCAGATCAAGTGGTATCAGAGCTCTAGGTTACTAAGGTTAAACAAGCTTGTGCTGGATTTTCTTGTTGAATGTTAACTAGATCAAAGCTTAAATTAGGAGAAGAAGAGTTGGTTGAAACTAACCCAAAAATTGGAAGAGCCTACCCTAAGAGAAAAATGTCAAAAGAAAGTCCCTTGGAATCAGACTCCCAGTTTATGGATAGTTTCATGACCATGAGAGCCATGGTGGAGGAAATGTATAAAGAATTTAAGAAAGGTAGAGAAGAAGATTCAACAAACTCCAAACAAGATAAAGGAGTAGAAGAATCTCTCCTCCATGACCATTTTAAAGGAAAAAGGGAAAGAAGAAAAGTTTCCCACACCTCCTAATAGCCTTGAAAATAAAAAGCAAACATCTTTGATTAAATTAGATGTTAAATTTGATTTGTCGATATATAATGGAGAGTTGAATGCAGAGAAGCTGGATAATTGGATTAGACAGATTGATGTGTATTGCAAGGTGCAGAGCATTGATTCAGACAAAAGTAAGATTCGGTTGGCCAGCCTACGCCTTGGAGGCACTGCCTTGGTATGGTGGGAAGGCGGGACACAAGCTGACATGAAGAAGCATGGAAAATTCTTTTTGTCTGGAGTGAATTTGTTTCTACAATTAAAAAGCAATTCTATCCACTAGCTTATATGCAGCAAGCCATGATGAGCTGGCAAACTCTTTGCCAATTAAAAGGGCAAAGTGTACAAGGCTACACTCAAGAATTTAGAAAGAGAGCTTTGATTCTAGGAATTTCTTTAGACTCATCTGAAACTTTGCTGAAGTATATAGGTGGTCTACACAGCTATTTAAAGGACACCATTCTCATGTTTAATCCCACTAGCATAGATGAGGCATCTGTTCAGGCTACACATCTAGAGGCTAGAGGCAAGAATGTGAACCCAGAAGTTGGAGGATCATCAAAACCCACTGCAAACAAAAGCAAGGAAAAGAGAAAACATAAATGGAAAGAGAGGAAGACAAATGTTGTACAAAAGACCAAGCCTTCATGCACTCACTGCAAGAAGGATGGACATGATGATGAACACTGTTGGATTCTACATCTGGAGCTGAGACCCAAGAAGTTCGATGGCAAAAAGAAGAAGACTGATGCAACTATTCAAAAGGATTTGGGGTCAGACTCAAGAGATGAAACAATAATCGCAGCCACAAGTATAAAAGGTAAAAATTCTGAAGCATCTACTAGTAATTCTGCACAATCTACTAATAATGAAAAAAAGAGAGAAAAATACATGAGCTTTTTCATATTCGAGTTATTTCCAAGCATCAAAAGATTGATACTTTGTTTGATAGTGGCTCACAAGTAAATTTAATTTCTAAAGCAAATGTAAAGAAGCTAGGATTACTAACCACACCTCAAAAGAAGCCATATCCATTAGGTTGGTTATGTGATAAAGCAAAGATACAAGTGACTAGACAATGTAAACTTAAGTTTTCGTTTGGGTCAATATTTGTAGATGAGGTTGAGTTAGATATAGTTCCTTTGGATATATGTGGAATTGTTTTAGGAAGTCCTTACTTGTATGATAGGAAAGCTATTTTTCTATAGAGCTGAAAACAAGTATCAACTCGTTAAAGATGGAATCGAATATATTGTAAAAGCTCATAAACTCAAGAATAATTATACTCTCATAAACTTAGGGCAGATGAAAACAATTGTAAATTCATGAAAACAATTTTTGCTGATGGTTGTAAAGGAAAAGAAACCTGATAAAACCAGTATATTTGAGGGCTGTAATGCTAAACAGCAAGCTGATTTAGAAAAAATTGTTTCAAAATATGATATACTATTTCAAAAACCTAAAAGTATACCACCCCAAAAGGAAATAGTACATGATATTAATTTGCAGCGAGATGCTCCATTGCTTAACATCGGAATGTACAGGTTGTCCACTTTAGAGAATGCAGAAATCAAGAAGCAGGTATTGGAGCTGCTAGAGAAAGGGTTCATAAGACCTAGCACATCACCATGTGGGTCTCTTATTGTCTTGGTGAGAAAGAAAGATGGCTCATGGAGAATGTGCATTGATTACCGAGCACTGAATAAGATAACGATAAAAATTCGTTATCCCCTTCCTCGCATAGATGATCTATTAGATCAGTGAAAAGAAGCTGTTTATTTTTCCAAGTTGGACTTGCATAGTGGCTACCATCAGGTCAGAGTTGCAGAGCAAGATGCATGGAAGACTGCTTTCAAAACAAAGTAGGGATTGTATGAGTGGTTAGTGATGCCTTTTGGCTTAACTAATGCTCTTGCTACTTTCATGAGAGTAATGAATGATGTACTCAAGTCTTTTATTGATGATTTTGTCATTGTATATTTAGATGACATTCTTATATTTAGTAAAACATAGGAAGAACATTTGAAGCATGTCAAGCAGACTCTAGATGTTTTGAAAAGAGAGAATCTCTATGTTAAGCTCTCAAAATGTGAATTTGGCAAAACATCTTTGAATTATTTGGGTCATATTGTAGGGGGTGGTGAATTGAAGATAGATTCCTCTAAGGTTGCAGTCATTGTAAATTGGCGTAAACCCAAATCTGCAGCAGAAGTTAGAAGCTTCTTAGGAGCAGCACAGTATTGGAGAAAATTTATTGCTAACTTTTCCTTGATTGTAGCTCCCTTACATGCTTTAACCAGATTGAACAAGGTGTTTCAGTGGGGAGGCAAACATCAGAAAGCCTTCGACACCTTAAAAGAAAAGATTAGTACAACCCCAGTACTAGCATTTCCCGATCTTCAAAGACCATTTGAGATTGAAACAGATGCCAGTGACTATGCCATGGGAGCAATGTTGATGCAACACGGTAAACCCATATGTTATCATTCCGAGACATTTAATTCTGTAGTAGTTAATTATCCCACATATGATAAGGAATTGTATGCATTAGTACAGAGTGTGAAAAAGTGGAAACATTATTTAATGGGAAAAGAGACAGTTATACATACTGATCATCAACCACTTCAATATTTACACTCCCAAACTAAGTTGCAACAATCAAGACACTATAGGTGGATGGGTTTTCTACAACAGTTTCATCTTGTCATTAGATATAAAAAGGGCATACACAATAAAGTTGCAGATATGTTGTCCAGACCAATCATAAATGCATCTACTATATTTAAGCATAATTCAGTATTGCATGAAAGCTACATTGAACAGTATGGTCAAGATATAGATTTTAAAGATGTATATGCAACTTTAAGTCGCGGCAAACAAGTAGAATAATTGGATTATCATGTTAAGGACCAACTTTTGTATCATTTTGGAAAGTTATGCATTCCCTAAACTGAAAGAGTAAAGATAATTTGAGAAGCACACACTTCTCTAATATCAGGTCACTTTGGTGTAAGTAAAACAATTGCATTGCTGCAAAGATTTTGTTATTGGCCAAAAATGAATGAGACAGTTTCTAGATATGTAAGAGGGTGTACTATGTGTGCTAAAAGCAAGCCCAGCAATAGAAAACTAGGCTTGTACACTCCACTACCAGTGCCTTCTCATCCATGGGAAAGTGTTTCCATGGACTTTGTTGGGGGACTGCCTAAATCTAGAAAGGGTCATGGCTATTTATATGTTATTGTGGATAGGTTCAGCAAAATGTGTATTTTAATACCTTGTAATAAACATATTACAGCTGAACAAACAGAAAAGTTGTTCTTTCAGCATGTATGGGTTCATTTTGGATTACCCACTTCCATTGTATCTGATCGAGATTCTCGATTTGTTGGGAAGTTTTGGTCGAGTCTATGGGAATTGATGGACTCCAGACTGAAGAAGAGCACAACCTTTCATCCACAAACAGATGGCGAAACAGAAATGGTCAACAGGACAGTGATCCAGTTGCTCAGAGGCTATTGCAGCAAGCATCCCAAGCTTTGGGATGAACATTTATGTTATGTGCAACATGCTTACAACCATGCTAAACATTCTTCTACACAGAGATCTCCTTTCAAGACCTGTTTTGGTTTCACACCAAGGTCTCCCTTGGATTTTGTCTTTGGTAAAGACATAGTGGTTAATGGACACAGTGATGTGGACAAGGCAACCAAGTTCATTGAACAAATCCAAGAGATTCACCAGGCAGTACAGGAACAACTAGAAAAGAGCCAAGCCAAGTATAAGGCAAAGCATGATAAGCATCAGATTGAGCATAGTTTCCAAGTTGGTGATTAAGTCTGGCTGTATATCAGCAAAGACAGAATGCAAGGTGAAGGTAAGAAGCTAAAGCCAATAAGGTATGGACCTTTCAAGATACTTGAGAAAATTGGTGAGAATGCTTTTCGCCTTGATTTACCAGCATACATGCACATCTACTTAGTTGTCAATGCAGATAGCTTGAGACTATTTGAACCTTCGTTGATTGAAGATCCCGAAGAGAAGAGTCAATTGCCTTCTATTGATGATCTGTTGCCTGAATATCTTAATGAATTGCAGGAAGATACAGTCATGGACAAGAAGGTGAGAACTATTCGTAGAGGGGATGTTGAGTACCTCAGGATTGGACTCAAAGGTTCAAAACCAAGCAGTGCGAAATGGATAGAAATTGGGCAAGCGAGGAATTTGTACCCTCACTTGATTCATGCTTAAAAACCAACTTTTGGTGGTCCAAAAGCCTTTTCAGTGGGAAGGCCGTGATCCGAATTGGATCCTAAAACACTCTCTAAGTTTTCATGAACTCTGTAAAATTCATGCCAAAGTTTCAAAGTCTTATAAATATCAAGCTTATCATAAATATCCTCGAAACAATTGCAATTTGTGATCAGCGCGAAGCAACGAGGACCCTTGGTCAAGCACGCAGATCGTCGGCCCATGGTAACATGCGCTATCACGAATTAGCAAAATGGGAGGCCTTTTTGAGAAATGGGGGTGGTTGCTGATATGCGATTAGCGACAAGTCGCTAATCTCATATCGCCGGGCAAACCCCTCAGAGAAGGAAAAGCCCTGAGCGACCTAGACTCGAAAAGTTATAAAACATAACGGATATCGCGTTGATTCCGTCAAAGGCGGGGTCCCACAAAACTAGAAGGATATTGGAAGGGCTTCGAGGTGGTAAGCAGTTTCAACCAAGTCCCACCCGATGCCACACAGCGAGTGACACGCGTTCGACGAAAGAGAGAGAAAACCGCTCACATTGGACAAGTAAACATCGTGTTACTTACCCGCCCGATACGAACGATGATCGTAGGATCTGGAGGCTCCAGATTGATGGTGGAGACGTAACCCGATGGATGACCGGATTCAACGGGATAAACAAGCAGAGTTGTATAAGATTTGAAGTCCGACGTGGATAATGCATTGGCAGAAGATCGTGTTCGCGGGCATTCTTGGAGTTAACAGTAAAAATGGTCGTTTCAAAGACATCTAAGAGAACTGACACTCAGTTCATTATGAAATAGGTGGCCACCTCCCTGTGAGGCGTTACAAAGTGATGATTATGCAAAACAGAGGGATTTAGACGGACAGAGGCAGGGAAATCGGAAAGTTGGGAAGCAGAAACGAATAGTCGGAAAGCAAATTGGCTTAAAAGCCACGAACTGACAGAGAAAGAGGAGAGTTAGACGCAGAAAGTTAAGAGCAGAAAGAAGGAGCCGAGCTGACCTGCAGAAGCAAAAGGCAGCATCGAGCTAGACTGAGCCAGAGAGAGTCAGAGAGAGTTTGTGTACTCCAGAGAAGGCTTGAGAGATTCAAGCGAAATCCTCTGTATATGCTTGTCATGTGTGAGTCTCAGATTGGGCTCATACTACTGTGACCAGTAGAGGTCAAGTTTCAGTAAGGAGAGTCTGTGTACTCCAAAGACTTGGGGGGATCCAAGTACAGTCCTATTGATTTATGTTTATTGTGTGAGACTCAAACTGAGCTCACTATTGTAAAAACTCTGCTTTGAAAACATAATAGAGAGGCCACCACTAAACGCTGGACCGGAAGACGTAGCCCAAGAGTATTGGGTGAACTCCTTATTAAACTTGTTGTGTTTACATGTTTGCCTGTTATGTTTTCTCTAACTGCTTTAGTGCCTGTGTATTTCGCAATCTTATCGATCCGTTGCATAAAATAACATAGGTACATCCATGCACATGAGTCTGTAATACCTTGATTAATTGTCTTAGATCAATTCTAGATCAGACCTCTTAGGAGGAAACACATGCTCTTAACCATTAGGCCCCTTGTTTGTGGGACAAGGAACTTGCGCAATGATTTGACTACCGAGTCTACGAAGACATACATACTCTACCCCCTCTGGTTTTGAACCTATGACCTCTTAGGAGGAAACACATGCTCTTAACCATTAGGCCCACTCAAGTTGTATTGGTTAAATAATTGGCACATATTTAACCAGTGTTATATGATAACTAGTCATTGCCACTTAATTTAAAAATAGCTAAAATAGATGGAAAGAGCACATTAATAATAAATAATTAGATGTTAAAGCATGGCCGATAAGAAAAATAAGCACGTTGTGAGGGTACATGGTCATCGATAATTAAATTTTGGTTGAAAGTTGTAGACAAAAAATATGCAAGTCAATATGTCCAGGCAAATATACACCTAATAAACAAATATGCACGTTGTCAAATGTTAGATATGTACATTAACCTAATAATTAAATCTATGGAAGCAAACATTGACATTTATGTTAACATGGTTTGGATTCCAGTTCTAATATAATTGTATCCATTCCATTGGAGAAGATAGTTTACATAAATCCCTTTTCTATAATATTAATTTTAATATTTTTAAAATACTTTTGCATGTATTTATTTTATGTCTAAAAACATATCTAATGTACCATTTTTTTTAGAGATTTGAATAAAGTTAATAAGATATTTATGCCAACCATTTTGATATTTATGTGGATTAGGTTCATTATGATAACAAAACTCAATTTTAACATATAATTATGTGTATGCTAATGTGTATTAAACATGGTTCCAGTATAAATTATTTACATGGAATCTAAATAAGTGTTCATATAATTTTTTATAATATTAAAAGCTATAAAACTATAAACTTTCCATCTTAAATGTTATTAAAAAGTGTTGTTATATAGATGATTAAATAATTAATGGTTAAGATTAACTTCACATTATATCATGGAATAAAAATTTTATTTATCAAATAATGTTTTTTTAATAGTCTTTATGATGTGTTCAATAAAAAATTTAAAAATGGAGGATGAGATTTTTTTTAAACAAAAATAAATACCTTAAATCCATTTATTGTGAAAATCTAAAATTAAAATTTTTAATTATTAAAATTATGATTTTTTTATTGAAAGATTGTGGCACTGTATATGGAAAATAATTCCATAAATTCATTAGAGGATTAAAGGACAACTCTCCATTTACCTTCTCAATTGTCCTGAACTTCTTCATAGGTAAGTTTTTAGTTATTATTACAAGGTATGGGTCCAATAAAAGTGATATATTTTATGTGAAAAGTCAATTCATGATAAATCGATTGATCTGGTATGTAAAGTCTTTTAAACATATTATAAACATTTGTATAATTATTTATAAAATTCTTTTGTAATGTATTGTAATAATTTTTACTAATTAATAACTATTTTAAATTAAATTATATGTCATATGCGATTATTTAATTACCCAAAACAACATATTGTAAACTTAATATGATTGTTCATGATATTATTTCAATAATATTAAAAAAAAAATAGTATTAAAATACAATTTCTAATAGAAAAAAGCTTTTTAAATACAACATAAAAAATAAGATAACATAAATACACACAAACCTATTAAATACAACATAAAATTTTATGCTACAAGACCATTATTAATAAATCATGTTTCGAATATTAAAGAGAAAACCTCTAAACATTTAGTAGAACTACGAGATCAAAAGACAAAAGGCCCACACCATTAAAAAAAACAATGTAAACGACAATATGAAAAAGTTGAAATACCATTAAAAAAAATAATGTAGACAATAATATGAAAAATTGAAATATTTATTCAAGGTGAAAGGCTCACATTAGCACCAATGTTGTACGACCATCATTACACTTTGTACAAAGGCATCAAAGACAACACGTTGTGAGGCTAGCCGTGAACCATGGAGGTTTTTTTAAACACTTTGTACAAAGCATCAAAGACAACACGTTGTGAGGCTAGCCGTGAACCATGGAGGTTTTTTTTAAACCAATAGTTATCACAAGGTATAATAGAATAAGATTTTATGAATTGACTACAAGTATATCACTATTTTCTCAAGGATTCATTAAATGGGGCAATCAACAATAAAATGTTAAATTTAATAGCCAATCAAATTAAAGATATTATTTTAATGTATAATATTCAATTATAGAAATTTTGCAATTTCTTTTGTCAAACCCAAACTAATATGGGTTTGACTAAAAACTCAATACAATATTCATTGCCTGCGATAAAATTAATAATAAAATAAATGACCTTAAATATGCCTCGTTTTTATTTAATAAAATTAGATTAGATAGTATCTTATTTGGAAAAATATTTGATAATAACATAATCACAAGGAAATCAGATTAAATTATTATAAGGAAATCAAATTAGATTAGGTCTGGGTATATTTTTAAATGATTCTCTTCAAGGTAATTTTAATATGATCTATTTCATTGAAATTAAATTATAAAGTAATTTTAATGATATATTTCATTGAAATTAAATTAGCTTAGATTAAGTGCAGATTTAATTCTAAATAATCTATCTTCACATTTTAATATGGTGATTTTAATATTATATATCTCATTGCTTGCCTCCTTAAGACATGGCTAGAGAGATCGATCCGCTTCTTTCATTTAAATGTAATACCTCCTTTTGCAAGAACTAACGATACATCACCGGCTTAAATGTAATGATAATGGTTTTATTTATTTGTGACAATATCATTGATTTTGAATAACATATTTATTTATATATGGGTTATGATCAATTTATCGATAATATTATTAAGAATAATATTTTTAAATATTACACTTAAAAAATAATATTTTTTTTTAATTTCACATTTTTATATTAAAATTATTTTCTTAATATTATGATGAACAAATTCATATATTGAAATATATAATTTTTACTTATTTATATTATGCACTATTCACTTATATATGATATTATTTATTATATTGTGTTCTAATGAGTTAGGAGACCCATAGATATACAAACAATTATGCATGTACATTCTATTGCCTATTATTCCAAATTGCTATGAGCAATTGACATGATAGAGAAAGTAAGAGGTTATGTCATGAGTTTATTTATAGTGGAGGTATATACACATAAATTCAATGGTTATGTGCAATAGGTGGATGTGCTTATGCATATGAATTTAATCATGTAGATGGTGATACGATTAAGAGGATCTCTCAATCAACTCCATTTTATATGGTTATGTGCCAGAGGTGGATGTGCTTATGCATATGAATCTAATCATGTAGATGGTGATACGATTAAGAGGATCTCTCAATCAACTCCATTTTATGTGTGATTTTTTTTTTAAGATTTGTTCCTAAAGTGGTTAAGATCCTTATGTTTTAAGGATGAGTTGATTAAGTTACTAAGAAATTATCTATTAACTTGGTTATTTGCTTAGAAAGTAGTTATATCTACTTGATGTGGGAATTCATGAAGTGAATACATTACAAAGTTATGTTAACGATATTATCTATCACTAGTTTTCATAACATGGTATCAAAATAGGTATGGGCTTGAATCTCTTTCCAATGGACCCAGACTGATGGAATATTGTTAAAAAGGTTAATCTACTTAAATTATATAGAAGTGGAATAAATGTGCATGAGGTGTTATGAGGTGCATATGGTTATAATTAGCCTAATTAGGTGAATGGGGATATGATTGAGAGATTTCCTCTATCATCTCCACCTTAGGTGTTAGTATTTTTTAAGATTAATTTGTAAAATGGTTAATATCCTTAGCATGTTGAGGGATGAGTTGATTAAATGACGTAGTTGATTGAGAGATTCTCTCACAATGTGTCTCTTTGTTTAGAAAATAGTTAATGTGTTTGTAGTAGATATACATGTAGTGAATACACAATATAAACTTCTGTTAAGGAAATTGTCTTCCATATTTTTCTAAAATGGTATAAAAGTAGATATGGGCTTGAATCTCTTAGAAGAGGGCTTAGAGTTATGGAATCTTGGAAGGATTAATCCTCGTTGGATTAGAGAAGTAGTATATATGTATTGTAGACATTTTTAGCTTGAATTATGTTACATGTGTGTTTTTACTTTGTGATATAGAGTATTTTTGGTGTTATATTTATATGATTTCTTTGTGATTATTCATTGCAAAATAATGGTAATTTTCCATTACATTGATGTGAAACACCATCTACTATAGCTAGTTTTTATCACACCAATTTCATCCACGTGCATCATTTGAGTGATTTTAGCTAGATATATTCCAAATCCACACTAACCCTACCTAATTCACCCAAAACAATGGAGGATATATTAATCATCCTTCAAAAGAAGAATTCAATCATTAAAGTTGACCAAAAGGAGAATTGTGTGATCCCCTAGATTATTGAATCAACAGTTGTGCAAGAAACCATTTAATACTTGTAATATTCAATCAATTCAACTCAAATGGTGTAATTATGACACTAAAATTATTCAGAAGTAACAAAAAAAAGTGTATCCATAAATGCAATTATGAAATTCTAGTACATTAGCATTCAATTAATTGCACATCATGCAAGCAAAAAACTATGTATATATAAACATAACAACAAGATTTTAAATTAAACCATGAAATAATCATGTAATATTTTATGAATGTAAACCAGTGGTACAACATCAAACTAGGGAAATGTCAAAGTTATATAAAACATTGCTTGTAAAAATGTGTGTGCATATAAGAAAATGAAATGAATTTACCATTGAAAATTGTTTGAAATATTAGTAGTTCCCTCCAAATCTTCTAAACCCTCATCATCCTCACTCCATTGAAACATAATAAAATAATATGAATTCAAAACATAAAAAAAATAAATAAATAAATAAATAAAATAAAATAAAAATAAAATAAATTTGATGAATAAAAAACATATAAGTTAAACAATTGTCACTACCCTTCTATTACATTGATTCACACCCATTATGATCAATAGACAAGAAAATAATTCATTTCAATTAATGAATAAGTTATTCCAACTCTATATTAGCTAAAAATAAATACATAATTAGCAATTAATTACATTAGGAATTGGCTACATGCTTCCCAACGCTTTTCCAAAACCCTTCCTCAAGGCATACTTTTGTTCTTCCCCAATCGGCCCATGACTATAGTTTGTGTATAATAAGAGAAAACCATGTTAAATAATCTCTATTTCTCTCAAACACACACACATGCATGTAACAATAATTGGTTTATATATATAATTGTGGTAAATGCACATGGGAGAAGTACAAAGAGAATTTGCTTCAAAAATTCAATGGAGAAATGGATAACAAAACAAAATACAATCCTCTCCCCATCAAACGAAAAAAGGAAGGGAATCATGATCCAGATTTAAACAGGAACGCAACAAATTATAGATATAACCATAAATACAGAGATGCAACAGAAATAATACTTCATTTTATTAATGTAATATATTGAAATATGCTTACAAACAGAAATGGAAATAAACCAACTAGAGCGATCGTAGCTTATCTCTGAGAAGAGATGTGGTAGCTACATGCCTCTGAACTGTGTTACAATGAGGTTCGAAGGCCTATTTGTTGTTGAGAAACAATGGAAAACCCTAAACATCGAAAAACCTAACCCTAGGAGATGAAGCGCCAAACTATGGGCCTCGTTTGGGTAAATTGGTACATCAACTTCCCGGGCTCGTAACTTTGGCATACTATCTTTGTTTGACGCGCACAATAACTTGTTAGAAACATCTATCCGAGGACTACAACTTTTGAGTGAGAAACATTAGTACATGACCTATGTTGCTCCCGTTTTCCCAAAAACATCGTTTAGGACCTCAAAACGACTCCGAAAGTTCACGACTTGAAAAACTCCCAAAAATGGTAAATTGTGCTACAAATAAGGAAACTGAAAAACTAAAAGAGACATATGGTATGAGTTGCCCTATTTGCTCATAGATTAGGATATTTTTCTGTAATCTCTAACTGGTCAAGCGTGTGGCTGGACCCCAACAAGGAAGTCGAAGGAGACCAGGCAAGTACTAGCAAAACAAAAGGTACACCAATGGAAGACCCCAAGAAGGTGCCTCAAAAGGTCACTGCGGATCTTGGGAATAATACCGTGCAGGAGCCAGAGCACATAGACGAAGAGGAGTCAGACACGGAGGAACCAAAGTACGATGGAGTAGACCCTCTTAAGGAGACAAAATATATTGAGTCTCCTTTCATACTAAATAAGAGGAAGAAATCCATAGTTGAAGGTGCGCATAAGAAGAAGAAGTCTAACAAGACCTCCAGCATTGAATCGATGGTCCTCAATGAGGGGTGCATTGATGATATTGGTGATACTATGTGCTCCATCACCGAGGACATGTGGGGACACATAGAATATCAGTACAAGTCAGTATTGACGCAGGTCCAACCGGACCTCAAAAATCTATAGGTACAAGCAAGTGCGATTCAAGTCAGTGTGGTTCAGGTGAGCGAGAATCAATTGAGCATGCAAACAAAAAGTGTGACACCAACATTACCTTCAATGTTGGTGTTCACCACAGAGGTCCACACAGTGCCCATTTGAGGAGGGTCATTGCGCTTTACTACCATGGTAGATTAGGAAACAGTGCCATATGGGAGGAACTCAGAGCTAAACTTAGAAGCGCTGCCCATTCAATCATTACATGAACTCAGCGTGGGAGTATCTATCGAATTGAAAATTTGAGAAGAGCAGGCGCTCTTCATGATCAAGGACATCAACAGCCACAATTAGCAGTTAGTTGAGGAAGCTACTGGGGTGATGCAGGATAGGGATGTAGTCGTTACACATAGATAAGCGATGGAGGACGCTATCACCCACACTTGCATTTAGCTGCCAGAGCTCCTCATACAGACTGAAACATATTCCGAAGAGAATCTCCACAAGCTGGCAGCCTCGGTTGTTATCACTCAGAAATTTCTCTAGAAGTTATTAGAAGAAATAAAATGACTGAGGTAACCACAAACCAACTTTGGAGCATAGGCTCTAGCCAACCTAGGCTCAGAGAGGGCTCTCTCTATATGATTTAGCTCCGTTTGCTAGGATTTTAGACTAGTTATGAATGTTCTGGGGGTTTTTTATTTGTATTCAAGATTGGATGGTGGGATCCTTAAAACAGATGGATAGAATTATGTCTTTAGACCATTGGGCTATGGAGTCAATAGAAGAGCAACAGAACTGGATCAACTCACTAAAGGGAATGTTCAAAGGGCAAGCTAGCAGAGTAAGTGCAAGTCTTTGAAACAAGGGGGTGAAATGGCTTTAATCAGGGTGAGAGAGCAATTAAGGGTTCTCAGACCAAGATATAAATGAGGAATAGAGGGTAATCGAAAGCAAAGGGCAGTTAAGAATCCTTTGATCTAGATTATCAAGAAACAACCTAAACTAAGGAGAAACTAAGAATTCCTTAACTTAGATATCAGTTGAAAACATTTATATGCATAACTATTAAAACAGAGTGTAATTAAACAAATTCTGAGATATTGTTCCAGTTATAGCATTCAGATTCAGAAATACATTAAAGATTGTGGAAAAACTTTAAGAAAGATAACGATAACATAAGAAAATACTTGTCTGCACTTCGCTCAACACATGAATCCTGTGAAATATCTTGTCTTTATTCATCAATCCAGCTTGTTGGCTTAGTCAATGATACAATAGCTTTACAGTCTTTTTGATCAAAATTCTATAGAAATGTCTAAGAATCCACACCACATACTTCGAATTGTGAAGTATTTATACAAAAATTATTACAAAATATCTCAAACTAACTTGAGATTTAATCTAGGAAATAAAAATATCTTCTTGCAAGAAGATAGAGACAGCTATTGAACTGCTTTCATGTTGTCCCTTTTATTATGGTACTGCTGGTCTTTATGGTTTGCTTTTAGCCCTTTGTGCTGCTTTGTTGTTTGATCTTTCACACTAGAATCTTCATTTACTTTGGGTTTTATCTGATACTCTTTGACACTGACACTCTTTGACTCTCCTGGTCTGTCTTCATCTTTTCACCTGGTTGTTTTACTTTTGTTGTACACTAAAATTTTTACTGCATTTTTCTTACAATAAATCAATCAAATTTTCCCACATTTCAGCATCAGGTAATTGGATCTTGAACATCCTTCTGTATATTTCAGCTGCCTCAGTGTACTTGGAAAAAGTAGGCTTATTGACAAACAAGTGTTTTACCTCATGCTGGAGGTAAAACAAGTTTTCAAAGGTCTGGTATAGTACTTTTCCTGTTGGAAACACCTTCATTGATGATGTACTAGCCTGCTCTTTTTCTAGTTCTCTGATTTTTTTGTTGTAATCCTACTAAGTCATGAGCTTTTCATTTATTACTAATGGACTGGGCAACCCTTTCTCCCTCAAAATATGAAACTTAGCCATAAATCTATCAATGGCCACCTGCATATTCTGACATTTGTCCTCCAAGTTTAACATCAAGTTTCTATTGGAATGGACCTTCCTCACTTCCAAAATTGTTTCAGTTTTGTCCTCAATTTCCAATTCTTGAAGCTCATATCTATTTTTACTGTTAAGGAATTGGATGATTCTGGTGGCATCTTCGGGCATCTCTCCTAATTCCTCTTTTACCTTTTGGATGGCTTCTGTAGCCATCTTTATTAGATCTATTTGCTAAAAAATTACCTGAACAGATGGCTAAATATCATTGACAGAGTCAATGATATTGGCCCATAGCAGTTCCTTAGCTTGTCCAAGAGATTCTTTTAGTGTTAGGTCTTTTTCCATGGCCTTTAATCTCTCATTCATTCTGGCAGCTTTCTGCACTTCTTCCTTGTGCATGATTTTGGCAAGCTTGTATTCAGTTTCCAAGCTTGTCACCTTTTTTATCAACTTATTCATTTCTGTAGCTTGTATGGACATCTCTTCCATAGCCTTGACTAACTTTACTACTTCTTCTCCTGTTGTACCTGTTGCTATTGTAGACTGTGTTGAAACATGTTCTGTTGTGGCCATAGGAGCTGTGGGAGCCAATGAGGCTGCCAATGTAGAAGGAACAATTGTTGAGACTGTTGGGATGGCATTTACAGATGTAGTGGCAATATCACTTTGCTTCAATTGAATTAAAGTGTCCAATTCCTTCTCTATTTCCCTTAACTGATCATTGAGTTTGAGGACTAAGTCCATCAACTCTTCATGCCTGGTTTTCTTTTCCAAAACTTCTTGTGTCTGGGGATGCTACAACTGAGGTATCTTCAATTGTTTTTTAAGTGCTACAATGTCATCATTATTTTTCTTGATTAATTGCTCAATGGCTTTCATATCTTTGGGATCATGTCCCAACTCAATCACTAAGTCTTCCAAAGACTTAATTCTGGTATCCTTGGCATGTGAGGAGGCCTTCTCCAACTGATATTGGGTTGAGATGTTGGTCAATGAGTTATGCAATTGATGGGTAGCGATGGCTTTTCCAGTTAGGGTGGAGTAAATCATTTCTCCAGCCTGTTTGTGGAATTCAATTTGGTCTATGGGATGAATATCCCTTGCCAATACCTCAAAATAAATCTTTTTATAATCTGCTGATGTCTTTGGTTTTGGTACAGTTAGTTTCACAAAGGACAATTGCATATTTCCCTCCTTGATGTCAAAAGCTAACATCAACCTAGTTTGGTTTGTAGGTGTAAGCTTGAGATACTAAGCATAAGATTGTGCCTTCAGTTTATCATTTCTCATTTTAATTTCTTTATACCTGTCTTTAATGTCTTTGTCTTTATCAGCAGGCCTACTGAATGAGGAGACTTCTACACTGAACTGCCTTTCCAACATTTGGGTATGTGATGTGGATGGCTCTTGAGTTTCTCCAAATGGAGCTATGTGCCTGCTCATGTCAAACTCAGTATTGGTTACTTCTGCTGAGCCTTTTGTGTCTTCCTATTCTGAGACAGGATTTAGCCTAGGTCTTTTTCTCTCGCTACCTTCAAATTACACATTGGATGTGTCCATCGCTGAAGTGGAGGCTCCCTCCCTGTTCCTTTTAGGATTCTTTTCCTCATTCTGAGGAGTCTGCATAATAGGAGGGGTGCTCATGGTTCTTTCTTATGGTTCAGGTACCTGCAGAAATGAGCTTTCATCAAGCTGTCTTTCTAAATCAATCAAGGCATTCTCAACATCTACTTTTGTGTTATCCATGTCTACAAGAGTGTTTTCTAACCACTTAGATTGATTTGCGTATCTTTCAATCTCTGGTATGGGATGATGAATGTAAGGCCCTAATTTGACCTTTTGTCTAAGTCTGGTCATAAACCCTTGAGGGTCATATCCACACATGAAGCTGTTTGGAAATTTCATTTGTTGTAGAATCAGATTTCCCCCTGCCCTACTTCTATAGAGTTGCAAATGAAAGGGCCTAACTGATTTTTTACTTTGAATTGAGTTCTTTTCTTGGCCGATACAAAATTGACTTCATCAGAGTTCATTATTTTCCTATAGTACTCTAGAGCAAATAACCTCATGGTGAGGTATTTAGGGAGTTTGTATGGGGCGAGCTAGCACCCATAGATTCTTATTTTTGTGTGGTTTTAGTAAAGGTACCAATCTCCCACCTTACTTAGCTTGGACAACTGAAGGACTCTTTCGATATCTTGGCTTATTCTGGTTGGAGGACTTCCTGTCAGCATAGTCATGACTGGATGGAAAAAAGAGTCAATGAAGTTTGTATAGGTGTATGGTGAAGAATACTTGTGGAACAATGGTGTCCAAAATATGATAGATCGGGGCTGGCCACTGGTATCAATCTTTTGGAGGGTAAAGGGAAATATGTCTGACTAGTAATATAAAAACATATGCTAAAGTAAAAATAAGTACTTGAATACTCTCTCATTGTGCATTCTGGTAAATTGTTCATGCATCCTCTCAGTTATGAACTGGGCATAATTGTATATAGTAGCAGGAGGCTTTCCTGGGGTGAAAATGGACATGAAGGCCAGGATAAGCTCATCAACAAATTCATCAGTGGTACAACCCAAAACACATGATATCATAGTCACAATATGCTTGCCCCTTTCAGAGAAAATGGTAGAAACATATGGAGGGGCATCTTTGGGAATGTGTTTCTCTTCTACAATGAAAGTTTGAAACAATTGGGCCAATTTTGATGGACTCAACTTGGTGTACTATTCTAACAAATCTCCAATTCAGAGAGGGGTCAGGTTTGGACCTAGTTGGACTTGTAACATTTCATTTATTGATTTAGCTGTGATGGTAAACAGGACTTTCTGGTCAAGGGACATTATAGCTCTCTGGCTGGGAATGTAACAGGCATGGCACATATGGACAATTTCAGGGAAAACATGTACTTGGGGAAATTGGTATTTGGGCAAATTGGATTCCCAAAGACCAATGTCATCAGAATGGTTTAGATATCTGTCCCTACTCAAACAATGAACTTTGAGCAGGACCTCATATGCACTGGTATCTCTGATTTGGAAATCCCTGTCCGCCAGGGGAAGGTGGTCTAGGTCTAAATGGGGAGTAGTGATGGGTCTAACATCCATGGCGACAGGGGAAACTATGATTCAGTTCTTGTGGATTTGAATTTGGCAAGGTAGGGTTGTGTTAGAGGTTTGGACGGTAATTTGGAAAATTTGAGAAGGGTTTGGGCAACAAACTTTCAAATTTGAAGTAATTTTAATTAATTTTACTTAATTCAAACACTATATAGGTTGAACGTTTTCAAATTTGAAAGGGTGAGTGGTAATTCATGGTGAAATACCTGGAATTGGGTGAATTATCTTCAAATTTGCAGTTCACGGCAGCTGCAGAAGTTCAAATGGCTTTGGTACAGACTGAGAGGTTGAATGGAGTCTCTGCAGCTTCTTTCGAAGTGAATTTGGAGTTCAATTGGTGAATTCGACATTTGGAGGAATCACACTGGTTCGCAAAGGTTCACAAAGAAAACGAGCAAAAAAGGGCTTCTCGGCCTTTTTATGGAGAAATGGTATTTTTTGGTGGGTGATTTTATGAATGAACAGTAGGTGGTTTATCAGGTTGAGCGAGGAGGCGGTTTCCCAAGCCATTACACTGCTTTTGTGGAGGAGGTGGTATTGAGGAGGGATCACCCGATCTACTCCAGCGCTTGACACGTAGCAGTTGGGGGGCTGGGGAAAACCACCTTATCAGGCGGGTAAAGGTCGATCGTCGGGTGTTGCCGATATGGTTGTGGACCATCGCATGAGGGCGATGGTGATCAGACGACAGTCAGGTGAGGTAAGTGCGCGGGTAATAGAGCAGAGGTGTCGAGGGGGGCCCAGGGCTTTAATCTTCGGCGGTTTGGGGTTAATTAGAATTTAATCATGGGTTGAAACGATTGGGCGAGGCTTGATGATGGGATTAGCTTAACCCTACCACGCAGTGATGTATTAAATGGATTTTGTCGGGAATATGGGGTAAGGGGTCAACTATGGTTTATAACTAAACTAAGGGTTGGGATATTTATTTAGGGGATTTATTTAATATACGGGATAAGGTATATCGGGAGATTTATATAATAAAGTTAAAAATTAATATGAAATGAGCGGAGTGAGCATACCCTTAGCATAATGTACAATTTGCGCATTTTATCCTCATACATTTGATACTTAGGATAAAACACTTTTGTGGGTTTTTTTAGTGAAATAAACTTTTACATGGGGGTTTTCACTTTTCCTAGGCAAATGAAGTTTATCCTTAGGAAAAGAGGTTTTATTAGGGTAGTGAGGGGGAAATGAATTTCATGAAGGGGATTCTAACACTTGATGTCCATAAGTCATTAAGCCGAGGGTCTGGTCCCACCAAAAGTCATAGAAATGCTCTGAGCCTCTTTGACTTGAAGGATTTAAAGTGCTAGAATATACTTGTGGATAGGAAACTAGTAAGCAAGGGGAAAAATGAATGAGAGGGAGTTAATCAGATTAACTTGCAAACCTTTGTTTTTGTTTCCATAATTGATCATACATATTAGAAATATGTGTCTAAGCATGATGCATGTGTCTTGATCCAATCAACTTTATACTTCCGCAACCTTTCTTCTACTTACCCATTACTTACCCTACCATTTTTCTTCATTTGTTTGGGTGCATTTAGGCTAGCAAACCCTTACCCTACCTTTTTATTTTATGAAACAAACTATCTACTTCTAAACTTATATCATCCAAGAGCTCAGATTAAACTGATGAGCTCCTTTATTTTCTCTACCTATCTAATGATCTGCCAAGATTAAACTGTTTGGTCAGATTTTATTCTCTAACTATAAACATAAAATTCAAAGCATGAAATAACCAAGATTAAACAGTTTGATTACCATGGATTGTGGCATAAATAACAAGCTGCACACAATCATTATTATGCATAAAAGTAAATAGAAGTGGCATTTAGAATTGCACACTTTCATGGTCTCTTTTTGTTTTTGGGGTTCATATATTTTCATTTTTTGACCTTCTCTTATTTTATTTTTCCTTTGATTTTTCTTTTAGGACATACCCTCTTTACATTTTTTTAATTTTTAATATGGAAAACATTTGCAGAAAGCAAAGGTATCTACAATATTACAAGGCTTAACCTTAGTCATTCAAAATTATGACTCCTATTGGTATTGGAAACTAACATCGGTGAAGGAGTCCAAAGTAGAAGTTGAACGAGTCAAATTTGATATGTAGATGTATGTTGCAGTGCTGCAAATGAAGCTACAAACAACAACACCTCCCGAAGTTTGAGAGCAGCATGAGGTTGCTATTAAGGCAGATATGGAAGTAATAAAATTTTTAGTTAAGGACTGCAGCCAAATCTTTTAGAACACCATGGACATGTGGGCCTCATTGTGGAAGGACCAACATGTACAGAAGAATGAAGCAGACATTAGGGACAAACAACTGCGGTTTGATGAAATCAAGGCAACAGGGCAGACCTTAGCACATGTGCAATGGTTCGCCATACTACAGGAATGAAAGGTCATTCAGGCTCTGATAGCCAAGTTTTGATGCAAAACATCCATCATATCAGCAAGAATGTAGCCTTGGGCCGATGAAGTTAGCCAACTCTCTTATTTTGTCGAAACTAAACTCAAAGGAATGTAATAGATGCAGAGGACCATTGACATAGCAGTAGAAGGGCCAACTATTGAGAAGTTGGTCGAGAAGTTCGATAGGCCATCACGCAGTGCACAGTAGAGCTTCAAGGATTGAAGGTAGAATTCAGTTGCCTTAAAGCACGCCTCGAGGACGTACCAGCAGAGTGACTCAGGACAAGTCACGTCTTTGTGTTGGGGGCTTGTTGGCATGGGGACCCCCAGGTCTAATTTTTGTTTAATTTTTGAGTCAATTTTGATGTAAGATTGTAAAATCTCCACATTTTGAGCAAAGCGCGCAAAACCTTAAGAGTCAAAGGGGCTTTTAGGAAGGTCAAAGCTCCTTGTTTTGTAAAGAGATGGGTTGTTTCAAGTAAACAATGAAATCCACCCATGGTTCGCAAACCATGGTAATGTAATGTAAAATATATAAACGAAAGTCATCTAGGAGTCTTAGGTAGTTCTAAGCTTATGGATAGTTGATGAGTAAGATTTTGAGTCTGTAATTCTGCATTCTGGAGAAGGGGAAGGCTCTTGCAGCTGAGTGCATGGAGACCTTGGTAAGTCCATGGCTAAGTGTGCGGGCCCTTGCAGCTGTGTGCGAAGGGTCAGAAGAAGTGTATTTATTGAATATCTAAAGTAATAATGTATATTTGAAGCAATTATGTGTTATTCTCTGTATATTTATATGTTCATGTGTTTTGTACTTAGTTATGATTCGACTCTCTATAATATTGTTTAAGTGCATCGTGAAGGCTCAGATCTACTTTTGTATGTTAACTTATGCATGTTAGAACACTTAGGCAAAGCTCATAGATATAATTAAGTAGAAATCACTTTAAGTATGTGATTCTGAAGTCAAGGGCTTGCGAAGGTCAAATCGGGCCCTAGATTAAGGAGATGCCTCGCGACTACATCACATAGCCTTTTGGATGCAGAAACCTAGTTATAACATCCCCCAATACTGCCTCGGGTGAGACTGCAGTCTGCGCTAAGAGGACGGTTGCACAGGGTATTTTTGGTGAGTACAACTAACTCTAAACCTGGGTCCAAGCCTCTCAAGTAAACATGTAGAAATTTTGAATAATATGACACTTATTCACAGAGATTATCCTGATTATACACTATTGCGGAATGCATGCATAATACATAACCTCCTCTACTATTGATCATCAATTTGCAGTATTCAGAAACAATCGCATGCGCACATTGAAGCATCAATCACACATATCAACACAGTATATCACGGGGAAAGCATACAGCTAAAAACCCCCAACTATATGTATATTATATTGATTGAGAACATGTAACAATACATAGTACAATACTCCTCGCAAGTACTCAGTACTATCTCCACCTGTTACACACAAACTAGCTCAAATCTGAATCAATCACAGGTTCAAATCTCCTTCGCTACATGCCTGCCTCCACTGCGCAATCCTGCATGAGAATGGATGAGAATGGCTGATCCAAACTCGTATTTCCCTTGGCTGAACCACGCAATCCTCATTGGCAATACTCAATCCATTGATTGTGCAAATATCATGCACAACGATAGTCACAACTGACAGTTGTCTTGCCCTTTCACTCACCTCTAACACCTGTATCCATTGAACTGTCCATGCACTGAGTTAACTAATGTATTCTTTAGTTGATTTATGAGTTAATAATTAGTGAATTAATTAATAATTAATTCACACCACTCATCACTAGTGTATTCTGCAGTTAGACTAAATACAACTAGTTCAACTAAGTCAAACTGAACACAACTCCATCAACTCCTCAATCAACTCCACCAAACTCAATCACTTGAGTTCTAACTGAAGTCCATCATGCAATAGCTGAATTGACCCATAAGAAAAGTGTATTTCCTTCTGACAGCTGCATGTGCCACATCCGTAGCTCGAATTGAAGTGCTCCAAGAGGATAAGATAATGTTTATAGTCCAAATATTATTAAGAGCTAATAATATTCTACTGTTCTATTTTTAGCCTGGCAGTCTAAAAATAGACTCCGCCCATATGTCTAAAAATAGAAGTCCATCTATTTTTACCAACATGACCAATCATCCACAAATAGCATTCTGCAACTCATAGACCATGATCCATATGTCTAAAAATAGACTTTGCACCAAAAATAGCCTGCGGGCCCACTTAGTGAAGGCGACTCCTTTCCACTAAGTTCCATCATCTTGTTGCATTTTCAACACTCCCTCTCAACAATATATGGATTATCTGCAACCCTTATCCTGCAACTCTGGAATGTTTAGCATGTAACACATTTGCCCAGTCCACTTGCTCCAACAACACTTGGAACAATAACACTCCCAACTGACCACTCTGTTAGGCTAGGAACATACTCTGATGTTGAAGCTCTACCTGTTGCTGACAAGTGCTCCCTCTCTGACATCTGCGCTACTGCAACATCTCCATGCATCTCGCACCATTGCACACCTCTCTGTGCCACCTAGCACTGTGCAAAACACTTATGCCTCTCGCATTGCTGTAGCCTGCTAGCTATGCGTTGTCCTAGGATTCCCTACACTGTCACTCTCTCTGCTGCTCCATCTGCATCTGTCTCTACCCAATCAGTCAGTTCCTGCTACTCCACATCGGGGCTCCCGTAGCAAGGTCTCATCCAAGAGGTTGGGTACCTCAAGGATCCTGCCCCTCCTCCTTGGGACGATCACTCTATATCACCCCACCTCCTACCTGGAGGTATGGCTGCATGCAATCCCTCAGCCCACCTGGCTCGAAGTTTCCCCCTACTGGAGGTCTCTACATGAGTAGATGTCTCTACTTGATCTCCTCTCAGCTTCCCTTGTTGTGGCTGCTCCACAACCTCCTGAAGCTGTTGCACCAATCGTGGCTCCTCCACAATTGTCTGAGACTTCTTCTGGCTCTGCATGTTGAGAGGTAATATATGCTCCCTCTCAACCACCAAGTCTCCATCAGTTGCCTCGTTGCTCAAGGCTTTGCATGCATCTTGAACCTCAAGAGCATACAGGTTCTTGACCCGTGAACCAATCTGCTTCACCTGTCTAGTGATGATGTGTCCAAGGAAAACCTTTCCCTTACTAAAGACTGCATCATAGCCTCTGTCTTCCAGCATCATGGTTGACACCAAGTTTCTCTCCTGTCCTGGTACATACTTGACATCGGTCAAGGTAAGGCGAGCTCCATGCTCCCTCTGAAAAATAACCGTGCCTACACTTGACACACTATACTTCTCATCATTACCCATCGCTATGAGTATCTGGAGATATTTCTCCTCCAAAGTACTAAACAAACTTTTGTCACCAATCATGTGGAAAGAAGCTCCACTGTCAAGAAACCAACCACTTCCCACCATGGATGAAACCATGCCTGCGAAGAGTGTGAAATCCAACTCAAACTGTGAAGCAAGTGCCTCACCTTCAGATCCTTCCCCGGATCCCTTCTTGGATTTCCTCCGTGGACAATTTGTAGCATAATGGCCCACCTCATGACAACGAAAGCATTGCACTTTCGATTTGTCAACCTTCTTCCCATCATTGGAAGAGCTGGATTCAGAAAGAGAACCCTTCTCCTTCCCCTTCTTTTCTTTGGTAGCCAAAGCGCAATTTTCTTCATCAGATGCCTTTGATGAAGATCCGTCCCTGCTATTCCGCCTGATCTCCTCTTGCACAAGATCCAACCAAAGTCTCTCCCATCCTGGCAATTTCTCCCGACCATTGACAGAGTCCTGATAGGAATGCCAACTCTTCGGAAGACTAAGGAGAGCCAAGCTCACCAAGTCCTCATCATCGACAGTCACCCCCACACTTCCCAGCTCATCCTAGCACTGGGTGAACTTCGTGAGATACTTGGGCATACTGTCTCCATTCTCACACTTAATGTTTCTGAGTTTATCCTTGAGCGCCAACTTCCTCTGGTCGCTCTTGATTTGGAATAAATCTGTCAACGCTTTCCACATCAAATATGGAGAATCCTTTCCATGCAGGCTGGATACAATGTGATCCTTCACGCCCTCCAACAGAATCCTTCGACACTTTGCTGTCTTCTTTTGCCAAACCTCAACGTGAGCAGCATTAGTAGGCTTTGGGACCTCAACCTCTATGAACTCCTTCAGCCCATTGTCATCTAACACCACCTCCATCTTGTCTTTCCATGCAATATAATTCGAGCTGCCTTCAAGAGCATACTCCAATCACAATCCGTTGAAAGACATTTCAACTTTGACACCAAGAAAACACTGCTGCAAATTCGAATTCCACCAGCGCAAAACTCAACCGCTTCTGATCTAAAATTCGTGAGAACAAAGTATTTCTTGTACAGAGATTGACTGTATGGACTTTTACCGGATATCTCACCTTCCAAAAGAAGGATGAATCTAGAGGCTACCTGGCCCGATTACAGACTCTGCCTGAAGAAATAAAATGTAAACACTTTCTGAATAATAGATCTGATGATCAACTTCGCTCTAATATCATGTAGAAATTTTGAATATATGACACTTATTCACAGAAATTATCCTAATTATACACTATTGCGGAATGCATGCATAATACATAACCTCCTCTACTATTGATCATCAATTTGCAGTATTCAGAAACAATCGCATGTGCACATTGAAGCATCAATCACACATATCAACACAGTATATCACGGGGAAAGCATACAGCTGAAAACCCCCAGCTATCTGTATATTATATTGATTGAGAACATGTAACAATACATAGTACAATACTCCTCGCAAGTACTCAGTACTATCTCCACCTGTTACACACAAACTAGCTCAGATATGAATCAATCATAGGTTCAAATCTCCTCCGCTGCTTGCCTGCCTCCACTGCGCAATCCTGCATGAGAATGGATGAGAATGGCTGATCCAAATTTGTATTTCCCTTGGCTGAACCACGCAATCCTCATTGGCAATACTCAATCCATTGATTGTGCAAATCTCATGGACAACTATAGTCACAACTGACAGTTGTCTTGCCCTTTCACTCACCTCTAACACCTGTCTCCACTGAACTGTCCATGCACTGAGTTAACTAATGTATTCTTTAGTTGATTTATGAGTTAATAATAATTCACACCACTCATCACTAGTGTATTATGTAGTTAGACTAAATACATCTAGTTCAACTAAGTCAAACTGAACACAACTCCATCAACTCCTCAATCAACTCCACCAAACTCAATCACTTGAGTTCTAACTGAAGTCCGTCATGCAATAGCTCAACTGACCCATAAGAAAAGCGTATTTCCTTCTGACAGCTGCATGTGCCACATCCGTAGCTCGAACTAAAGTGCTCCAAGAGGATAAGATAATGTTTATAGTCCAAATATTATTAAGAGCTAATAATATTCGACTGTTCTATTTTTAGCCTAGCAGTCTAAAAATAGACTCCGCCCATATGTCTAAAAATAGAAGTCCATCGAAGAGCTCTGAGCGGACTGAGCGATTAGGGTTTTGCAGGAAGCTGTGACGGCGCAGACAGCGCTGCTCTAGTGCTGCACTCGTCCTATCCGTTTCCTCTGGCGTGTAGCAGAATAGCACGGCATTAGACAATCGCTATGGAGTATCCTCAGGGGGGGGCGTCAGAGCCCTCCCCAAAGCTGAACAACCCGGAACAGGCATTCCGTTTTGGATCGATCGATAGAGAGATCCTAAACAAAGGGAAAAGACAACAGCAAGACCACAAGAAAACAGAAGGACGACAAGATCATGACAGCGGCAATCAGGAAAAGGGAAAAAACCCGGAGGAAGCACCAAAAGTATCTTCTACAACCTGTAAGCCAGTAGCTACAGAGAGGCCAAGAATCGAGTTACCTGGGCACAAAATAGATGCTCGAATCGAGTTCATGAGAGATCATGCCATTATTGGGAAATTTATAGGGTTCTGGCCGACGGAAAGAGCCCTATATGGGTGGATTGCAGCAAAATGGAAGCCAAAAGGAGATGTTACTCTGCAGTTAGGGCCGAAGGGCTTCTTTACAGTTATCTTTTACTGCATTGAGGACAAACTCAGGGTACTGGGAACCGGGCCTCACTTTTTCAACGCAGCAGGCCTGTACATGAGAGATTGGATACCAAGATTCAACCCGGACAAGGAAGACCTCACCTGGGCGCCAGTCTGGATCAGAATGTATGGACTTCCAGATGAATATTGGGACGAGGACGTTCTCAGGAACATTGGAAATGGATTAGGGGAATACATTAGAACTGCAGAAGAAACAAAAATGCGCAGATTCATTTCCTATGCTTGCATCTGCGTATTCATGCGGCTGAATGAAGCACTTCCAGAATCGGTAACTCTCTCTCATTGGGACGAAGAGTGGATCCAACCCCTGGACTACGAGCATGTTCCCTTCCGGTGCAGAAGATGCCATGCTCTAGGACATCTCTTCCGAGACTGTCCCTTGAATGCCAAAGTTACTTCACCTGACCCTTCCGCCTCAGATGCCCAAGATGGCTTTACAAAAGCCCCCAGCCGTAGACGCATGCACAGGAAACCCTCAAATGGGCAAAAGCCCCTGCAAAACAGCTCCAGTGGCCTTGCATCTAAGAATAGTTTCGAAATCCTAGCATAATCCTCTGAGGATACTCCCCCGATCTCTAAAGCTAACCCTTCCCATCCCTCCTCCTCCGCCCACCCACCTTCTCCTTCCTCCTCCCCCATTCGCCGCTCCCCCTCCAGCTTCCATGATCACCCCTCCGGGGATAAGAAGGATCAGGCAAAGAACGACAAGGACATGGATGTCGATGGAAAGACGGATCCTCCTTCTAACGAAAAATTGATTGAGGACGAAGGAAATCAGGTGCAACAGATGGAAGAGGAGCCGGAAAGCATAGACTTGCATGGCCTTGATATTCTAGAACTGGAACTAGCATGCAAAACGAAGGTGTATGACAGCATCTCAGAAGCCCAACTTAGCAAGTTGGAAGGGGTTATCTCGAGAGCATACCAGCAGCAGCAACTTGGGATTCAACCAGGAAGCCAGTGGGATGGAAGCCAACCTCCAAAGGAGTCAAAAAAGAGGGGACGAAAAACAGATCTACAGAGAATGATCGAGGTCGGGAAACTCCTGGTAGACTCAGGCAGGTATGCGAAATTGACAAAGTACTACAAACCTTCCCCAAATAGTTGAACCATGAAGATGGTCTCATGGAACCTAAGAGGGCTCAATAGCCCAGGTAAACTTAGAATATTAAAAAACATGATCAAAGCGGAAAGGCCGCAAATTTGCTTACTCCAGGAAACCAAATGCAACGGAAGCACATTAGGCAGCATCCTCACAAAGGCTTGGCCAGGATGCCGCTCAGTAGCAGTAGATGCATCAGGAGCGTCAGGAGGGCTGGCCATAGCATGGAATACTCAAGCAATAGATCTCTCAGAGTTCCATGCCTCTCATCACCTCATACAGGCAGCCTTCCACATTTTGGGCACGAATGTACATGGTAATCTCTCGAATGTATACTTCCCGCAGGATACAGGAAGCAAAATAGCACTTCTAGACACCATCGAGGCACTGAATAATAACAGAAGGCACCCTCTCTGGATCATTGGAGGGGATTTTAACATGATCACTAAGCTAGAAGAGAAGACTGGGGGGAGAAACAGATTGGAACAAGAAAACATCCATTTCAAGGACTTCATTCAAAACGCCTCCCTTATAGACATGCCTTTCTGCAATGGCACATTCACGTGGAGTAATCACAGAGCCGGCAAATACCAAATCACATCCAAGCTCGATCGCTTCCTCATCTCAGATAATGCGATTCATCTTGGAGGGGACATCACAGCCGCTATTCTCCCGCATACTGGTTCGGACCACTGGCCGATAGCTCTCCAATGGCAACGACCTGGAAACCAGACTCGGAGACCCTTCCGTTTCGAAGGTTTTTGGCTCTCGCACCCTGAGTTCAAAGACTTTGTTAAAGCCACTTGGACCTCCTTCACCCCTCCAGAAGGATCTAAGATGTACAAATTCCAACAGAAGCTCCGATTCCTAAAAATCCACCTAAAGCGATGGAACAGAGAAACCTTTGGAGATATATTCAAAGCACAGCAAGATCTCAATCGGGAACTAGCGGATCTCCATCAAAAAATTATCACAGAAGGACACACAGAAGGGACACTGGAACAGGAAAGGCGCATCCACAGGCAGATTGAGGAAAGGCAGAAGCAGGAGGAAATTTACTGGAAACAAAAGTCCAGAATAAGATGGTTGAAGGAAGGCGAACGCAACACCAAATTCTTCCACAGAACCACCATTCAAAGAAGAATGCACAACAGCATTCCGTTTATCCAGAAGCCAGGAGGGGAGAGAGTAGAAACGCATGAGGAAATCGAGGAAGAATTTCGCAATCACTTCAACCAGATCCTTCAAGAGCCGGAAGGAGATAGAAGACAAGCAATTGAAAAAATCACTAACAATGTGCCTAGAATCATTACGGAGGAACACAATGAGCTTCTCCTCCGCCCGATTCAGCTTCAGGAGGTGGATGAGGCAATGTCCCAGCTCAAGGATGGAAAGGCTCCTGGACCAGACGGATTCACCACTACGTTCTTTCATACCTTTTGGGAGATGATAAAACAGGAAGTATGGCAAATTGTTGAAGAATCGAGAGCACTCCACTGGATGTTACCTTCTCTCAACACCACCTTCATAGCCCTCATACCCAAAGAGGAGGACTCAATCAAGCCCGACAAATTCAGGCCGATTGCACTCTGCAATGTAATTTACAAGGTCATTTCTAAAGTTGTGGCTAACCGGCTGAAGCCCCTGCTGCCGCTGCTCATATCCCAGGAACAGTCAGGTTACGTGGAAGGCAGACAAATCTTGGACGGCATTCTCCTTACGCACGAGATCATTCACTCCCTCAAACAATCAAAGCAAGCAGGTATGATTCTTAAGCTTGATCTTTCAAAGGCTTTTGATAAACTCAGCTGGAACTTTATTCAGCAAATGCTAAAAGCTTTTGGTTTCAATACTATGTGGATCCGCTGGATAATGAGCTTAATAAGTTCAACTCAATTCTCCATCCTTGTTAATGGAATCCCTTCTCGACCCTTCAAACCATCAAGAGGAATTAGGCAAGGGGATCCCCTATCCCCTTTCCTATTTGTTCTCATGGCAGAAGGGCTTGGCCGTCACATCAAGCAAGCTCTCCAATCCCACCAGCTCAAAGGTCTTTCTGTTCACAACTCCCCTGCCACCTCTCATCAGCAGTTTGTTGATGACACCATGCTTTTTGGATATCCTTCAGCCCAGGAAGCCTCTTGCCTCAAATCCTTGCTCAATGACTTTGCTGATGCATCTGGCACTGATGTAAACTGTACCAAATCGCAGATTTTTTTCTTTCACACGCCCCCTCAGGTTAAATCTGCTGTCACCCGAATTCTTGGCTTCCCCTCAGCATCTCTTCCCTCAAAATACCTTGGTGCCCCTCTCACCGCCTCTGCTATTAAGCACTCCTCATGGCGCTCCCTCATTGAGAAGCTTGAATCTCGTCTCAACCTTTGGACGCACAGATCTCTCAACCTGGCCAGCCGGGTCGTGCTCATTAAGTCAGTTCTCCAGGCAATGCCATTGTACCTTTTCTCAGTCCTTGCAGCGCCCAAATGGGTCTTAAAAAGAATCAGGAAGCTCCAGCGCAGTTTTCTATGGGGCGGATCAGCTACAAATAGGAAATGGGCGCTAGTCAAATGGTCTGTAGTATGTCTACCAAAAGAAAAAGGAGGCATAGGGCTAAGAGATCCGGAGCACAGTAATTCTATTATGAGTGCCAAAATATGGTGGCACTGGATCACTAATCCAGAAAAGCCCTGGGCAAGAATCTGGACGGCCAAATATGCCAACAACCATCCCCAGGAGGAGCTCATTCGGTTCACCCCCAAGGAAAAAGGATCACTAATCTGGAATGCGGCAAAACAACATTTCCAGTTAATACAGCAACACAGCTTTTGGGAGGTCAGGAATGGCAAAACGGCGAGATTTTGGACAGACGCATGGAACCAAATGCCAAAGCTGACCCACATTCTGCAATCACCGCTGGACCATATAAGGCAGGAGCAGCAGCAAGAAAAAATCCATCACTACTGGTTGCAGGAGTCGGAGCACGGATTCAGGAAATGGATACAGGGAAATCAGTTAACTAACCTCACAAATCTACAGGATACAGGGGAATTGGAGAGGGAGCTTGGAAAAAGGAGAATCAGACATGATGAAGGCAACGATATCCTAAGATGGGGATACCGCCCAAAAGGTAACTTCTCAACTTCAGAGGCCTACAAGATAATCTGCAACCATAATATCCCATCGGACCCAATCTGGAGTATAATATGGAATCCTAACTCATGGCCCAAAGTCTCATATTTCTTGTGGTTGGTGAGTCACAAAAGAATTCTCACCTGGGACAAACTACGAAGGAGAAATTTCCATGGACCATCTATATGTCCTAACTGCCATCAAAATGAGGAAACGCTCCAACACCTTTTGGACTCCTGCCCCCTAGCCAATCATTTGTGGGAAAAGGCTAGTTTCAGATGTCAAAAAAGGTGCAGAACAATGAATGACATAACTGACTCCCTAAGACACTGGCCGCAGCATCCTTACAAGAGCAAGCTCCTCAACTGCCTATGGAAACTGATACCAGGTCTCATCCTATGGGGTATATGGAAGGAAAGGAATAAGAGGATTTTTAAAAATCAGAGCTCTAAGGTCGATGATATATGGACCAGAATATGTGGGAACCTCAATGAAACGCTGGCTCTCCACTCCTGGACACTGGAAGATCTCCCATCTCTAGACAACGAGAAAGGCATTCTAAGCAACTGGCATTTATCTCTACCACAGACCTCCCACAAAAGCAGTACTTCTACAAGTAGCAGCACCATTGAAGGTACCTGGAAGGCTCCCCCCAAGAACTCTTACAAGCTCAACTTTGATGGGGCCTCCAAAGGTAACCCGGGAAAGGCAGGCTTTGGAGGCATCATCAGGAATCAAGCAGGCACACCCTTACAGTTATACTTCGGATCTTTGGGATGGGACACCAACAACTCGGCGGAGATTGAAGGTTTATGGCAAGGAATTCTTCTCGCTAGGAACCTCAATCTTCAGCCCCTGATCGTGGAAGGAGACTCCCAGATTCTCATTAACATGGCCAGGAGACTTCAGAATGGCTCTCAAGCGGAAAAAATCTCAAACAGCTGGAGACTTGCAGCCAGACTAGAAGCCATTGAACAAGTTCTCCGCAGCAACAGGGCTATCACCTTCACTCATACAAAAAGAGAAGGAAACAAGGTTGCTGACTTTATAGCTAACATAGGTGCAGATAATGATCACTATCTTCTCACAGGCACCATGGCCATCATATCAGACACTTCAAAGGCTCAGGATTTAGACAAGCTAATCCAAAGTGAGGCTGCTTCCCCGGATGCGGGTGCCACGAGCGCGGAGATGGGACTGCCACCTGGTAACCATGGGCGGTACCAAGAATAAGAGGGGCATTCACTGCAATCTGCCGTCAGGGATTGCAAGCGTGGGTGCTGAGGAGAGAAGAGACGGCAATTTATTGCCTGGTCCGGATTACAGCTACGATTTCTGCGTGCAGTTATGGTCCGCGAGGATCGAGACATCGCAGAGAAGCATAAGTATGATGAAGGTAAGGAATGTTGTGCATTGGATTGTTTACAGTTTGGGGAATTGGGAGTATGGTTATCAGCTCCCAGAGGTCTGGCTCAAGGCGCCCCCTCTGCAATTGAAGTTGGGAGCAAGTCTGCAAGAGTGGGCGACGGGTGCGTTTCTGTTCATCCTGCTCTGTTGTGCTCTCCGGCTTCCAACGCCATCATGGTCAAGCCCCGACAGCACCTTATCAGCCGTCGAGGCTCTGGCAGAGGCGGAACTTCTCGCCCCTCAGTCGATTATGCCTCTTCTCGCTGTTGTCGTTGTTTATGTCATCGAGTTGAAGAAGCGAATCCCCTGCAATCAAGCCAGTTCATGGATGCTGGCAATCCTGAGGCGGGCTCTAATCCACTTCTTGCATTTGGCACGGCGGTTTTCTCCTTTAACAGCTCCCCGGCCAATTCGCGTATTAATGCCCATGTCTCTGTCCTGTTTATGGAAGAACCGGTGGAGGAGGTCGGGGAGCAGCCCCGCCCACAGCTTCATCAAGCTGAGAGCTCCAGGGCTGTTGAGGGAATGCCAGAAGACCACTCCAAGCCAGACCTCGACCCTCCAGCGACTCAGGAGGCGCCTTCGTCAGAGAAAGCCAAGGTTGATTGGGCCCCCCCCCCGGAAGGTTCGTGCTGGATATATGAAGAGGAGCCGGACGATTAGTCGTCCGCTCGCTCAGTCTCTTCCTTTCATTCGATGCTCTGGTTTTGCCTTGAATTGTCATGTAAGCCGCTATGGCAGCCGGTATGTTCTGAACGTCTCTGTTTTGTATGCGAATTATAGTGTTCATCGCGTCTCCAAGCCCTGTTTTGAAAGTCTCTGCTTTGCGAGGGAGTATGATGAATATTCTCCTTTTCTCTTCCACGCCCCTGAGTGGAATGACTACTCTGCCCTCACTGCTCTTCAAAAGTTTAAAGCCCCTGCGTGGGCTCTCTATCTCTGTGGCAGTACCCCTGCGTGGGTGTCTGATCTCAAGGAAGCTGCCCCTGCGCGGGCGATTTAGTTTTATGTTAAGGCCCCTGCGTGGGTATTCAATCTTGTGGCGTGGACCCTGTATGGGTGGATTTTTGAGTACTGTAATTCCAGGGGCCATCCCCGGCCTCTGGCAGATGATAACATGACTGTAACTGTTTTTCTTTTACTGTAAATAATAGCATAGCATAGTATTAACGAGAAAAAAAAAAAAATAGAAGTCCATCTATTTTTATCAACATGACCAATCATCCACAAATAGCATTCTACAACTCATAGACCATGATCCATATGTCTAAAAATAGACATAGTCTAAAAATAGACTTTGCGCCAAAAATAGCCAGCGGGCCCACTTAGTGAAGGCGACTCCTTTCCACTAAGTTCCATCATCTTGTTGCATTTTCAACACAACAAGGTCCCTGCTACAAACCACCATGGCACTATGGATTTCCTAAATGGAACTATGAAAACTTTATACTTTCTTAAACATTGTCGGTTCAAATGGTAAAATGAGAGTGAAATTAAAAGGAAGTGGTATGGAGAAAAGATATCATATTAGGGTTCATGTGTCTTATCAATCACACACGAAACATTATGAAAATTTGGAGATGTGCCTTTCACACCATTGTTGTATCATACTGTTGATGTCCTTCAAATTGGCGATGTGATGTATATGACTTAGGCTCGTGACTTTAAATGACATGATGTATATCGCTTAGGCTCGTGACCTTCAATGATCATTCTAGGCAAGATAGATTTAAATAATATATTACACTCAACACCTTATTATGTATCCTTATCACTTATTATTACCGAACTTGTAAAGACATGTCTACTTTAAATAATTTACTCATAAATACATAAAAACGAAAAAAAAAAACAAAAAAAAAACAAAACAAAAAAAAAAAAAAAAACAAAAAAAAGATATTTATTTTACATAATCTAAATAGGAAAGAAAAATGCATTACCAAGTCTACTTGAAATTCAAGCAAATGCCTCTTAATCGCCATCACATTATTTATCATTTAATTCTTAGCCATAAAATATTTATTAATTCAAATTTTATTTATAATTATCATTGAAAAGAAAAGTATAAATTGTTCCATTATCCATGAAGAAAAAATTAAAACCTCTCATGTATCCATGTAAGCCCATTTGTTTCTCTTATGGTCCATAAAAACATGTAATCAACATTTTATAAATGCATAAAACATTCTTTTAGTTTACATAATGTTGCAAGAAGTGTAATTTGAATATAGTAAACATGACTTTACCTCTCAAGTCAAGAATTTAATCTTACATATTAATACACAATTTTTCATTGTTAAAGTCCTAATAGAGTTATCACTACATGAGATGTATATTGATTTTGAAATAAACAAGAAGAAAAGACATGTGAATTGATTAATAAACCAATAAATATCTAAATCGAGACTAAATATTCAATGTTATTTCTAAATTCACTATTTTGTTCTCATTTTCCTATTTGAGAAGGGTTGTGACCTTGAATCCTTATTATCATAAATATTTTACACAATTGGAAATACTTAGTTTTAAGTGTAAAAATATTTCCACTGCAAAAAAAAAGTGTAAAAACATTTGTGAATCTTACCAATTATATTATAAAATGTCAATAAGACGAATAAGAAAACAATATAGTTAGCGAAATAAAGAAAACAAAAACATACAACAATAGTATAAATGATGAAATAACACAAGTACATATCACTCTCCATTGTCATCACCCTAATTATCTACCTTGCTTGGCATAATAACTATTATTCTCAAAAATACATTTTGATTTAGAGTCGTGTCTTAATATAAACCACCAATCCCTATCCAACACATCTGGGTAAAAAAACACCTTGTTGCAGTGTTTTGGGAAAACATAAGACTCCTTAGCTTCTTGCCACATCTTCTTAGAGTTGATAGATATCAGCAAACTATCACGATATTCCTTTACATTATTCTGATCAAAGGAGTCCCACCACTTTCACCTAAAAATAACATATTCGAACGAAGAAAAGTCCACTTGAATGATCTCTTATATCTTTCCCATGTAACCTAATGTACCTTGCATTAGGTTTTGATCGTGATGCATAGCACGACTAGATTGGTCAAACTCGACTTCCACTCCACAGTATTTTTTCATGCATCCATCATCGGCATCCTTTGTGCAAACATCATGTCCATTTTCCCACCTAGTGGGAATAAATGCACCTATAAAAAAAAGTGAAAAAATCACAACGTCATGTGTCTTATAACCTGAACATAATTAAAAATATAAAATATATATAGATGTTATAATTCAAAGGTACAATATGAATTTAAAATTGTACAGAAAAAAATTATAATTACCAAGTTGTTGCACCCGATCCCTATGTTTAGCACGTCCTCTTTAGCACGCGAGTAACGACCAAATGCACTGTATTTCTCTCTGACTTTATTAGCAACCCAACTGTTAGGGCGTGTTATATACATATTTTCTTTTAAATGATCATGATAAGGCACACTTCTACCATTCAACTATTTGAGTTATTTTCTATCAATGTCCCATTTCCTCCTCTTATCTTCGTACAATGCGAGCCACAGTTGTGTCCCTTCCATATTGTAAAGAATGAATTTATTGATGGGTTCAATTTCTAAATTCGTTGATGAAATCAAACCAACATATATATATATATATATATATATATATATATATATATATATATATATATATATAGTACATATGAGATCAAAATATGCATTAATATGAAGTTCAGTGTGAATAGTTACTATGTAGTAATTTGAAAAATGATAAGCATGCATTCTAGCATCGTTGATCCATGATTGTGGCTGGAAGATGTCATGTTCCAATTGGTAGGGTGAAGAACTTGTCCATTTTAATCTACCAATTTCTTGTGATATGTTGCTCCTGATAATAGCTTCCGAAGTTTTTGAAATGGAGAAATGTTTTATGCATCTGAACTTGATTCTGAATCAAGATCCTGCAAATTTGGATACATTTTTATTCAAAATGACATGGATTAAAAAAAAAATCAACTAGATAATCAAAATATAAATAAAATTTGAACTTACTAGAGATGGAAAGGGAGAACTTTGTGAAGGACTTTGATCAACAATATGGAATGACATGGAATTTGAAGAATTGGCCATTTGATATTATTGAGATTTTTTCTCTACATTTGAGAAAAATCAGAACTAAAACTTTGTGTGCATATCTAAATTAATCTCGAGAACCATATAACCACAATCTGAATTTCAATATAGTTTTCAAACCATTTTTCAAGAATAAGACGACTTTAAGCGGAAAATGTATACTATGAACTATTGTAATTCATGTGGATGCATCCTAAACGATAATTTGAGATGAATATGTCATTTTTTGTGAAATTAAAATTTTAGATAGCTTTTAAACCTAGTCAGTGCGCTTACCTAAACAAAGCACACTGATGCATTTAAAAAAATGACAGCATTGGAGCGTTCAAATAATACCCGCATTGGTTTCCGACATATATATATATATATATATATATATATATATATATATATATATATATATCAATGCTCTTCTACAAAAACACAACAATGTGTTTAAAAAAAATAGCATCGCTACGCACCTATTTCTAGATTTTAGAAAAAAAAAAAAAAAAAAAAAAAAAAAAACCAACAACAACAACAACAACCAACTCGGTGCTCTTATAACAATTAGAGCATCAATGCTTTTAAATAGCAACCGCACCGTTGCATTAAAAAAATTAATTGCATAATTTCAAAATTTCAAAAAAAATAAAAAAATACCATGTCGGTGCGTTGGAAAAATATGGCACCCCGACAATGTCAGTGTGCTTTATTTATAAATGTTCTGGTGCACTTAGCTATCGAACACACCGATGTGTGGAGAAATTGAAAAAAAAAATGTTTCTTTTATTAAAATTAAAAAATGAGCAGCAATTGATTTTTCGAAATCTAATTTCACAAAAAAATTTAAATAGTAGAAAATTATTCACCATTTCATTATACCCAAAATTTCAAGGGAATGATTTGCAAGAGGGACATACCAGGAGCACTGTGCAGCAACAGAATACTTTGAACATCAGAACTATTGAGGAGATCAGAAGCTGAAAGGTATGGTGATTCACTCAATAACATGCATAATAAAAAATTTAAATTTTATTGCTTATTTTTTTTAATTGGAATGGGTATAGTTTATATTAAAAAAGTCGCACCCATTCAGAACAAAATAGGGTCTTTACATCTATTTATCCCTACTTCAACAAGCTGATAAAAGTTTATTGGTCCATTTAGACTATTGCAATAGTTATGGCTATCCTGCTTACAAAAATTTCCCATTCTGGGATACCCACAACTATAACTTCGACGGAATTGAAATAAGAGGTATATACATTTATAGTTCATCATTTTGATTAAAAAAAACATAAAAAAACAAAACCAATACAGAGGTGGTCAGATATCCATAGGGTTTGGGTTGTTTAGATCCAGGCCCAAGGAGACCTCTTCTGAGTCTTTGGAATTCTCCTGGTCTGTCACACCCTTCACGTTTGCCTCCATACTATCCTCCATTTCTTACACATTGAACTTTAAATTTTCTAGCTGATGGTGCAATGCGTCCACTTCATCCTCAAGTTGCTTGATGTGTTCCCTTTTCTCAATCTCCCTTTCCTGCATGGTCATATTCTCATGCATTTGTTGGTGCATGCTGCATTGGAGTTCTAACAGTGCTTCCCGCAAGTCCCAATGATCATGAACACAGGTGAGACAAGAGGGTCTTTATCTGCCACCATGCATTGAGGAACCATCCCTTAGCCCACCATACCTTGGCCTGTGGCTTCTCCACATGCCCGACCAAGAACTGTCTTCAGAACCCTGCATGATGGCTTCCAAAACGTCATTTTTTATCAAGCTCCAGAAATTGGCATTGTTTTACATGATATCCCACAGCCAGGCACCCTCTCTCACCTACAACAAACTTCCCTGATCCTTGGCAAGTATGCACCGCCCAACCTCACACTGACTCCAATTCTCCTCCCTCTTCTAGAGAGAATTACAAACCCACTCGGAGTCCCAAATCTAGTCTGACTACAAACTCTCAAGACAACACAAGCCCAGCACCCGCAACCTTCCAATTATACTCAAAATTTATTTATTTTCATTCAAAACCTCAAAGAGACATATCTTCCTACCCTGATTTCAACTCTTGACAGTATAATTCCCAGCCTCTATGACACAGAAACTGATACACATCAGCCTCGGCTCTAGCCACCAGGCTTTCGCAGAGGCCACCGTCCCACTCTCAAACCTTAAAACATACAAAATTCACATACCGGTTTGCACTTTATACTTGTTTCTTGATCGGGAGGTGATGTAGAGATTGCCACAATCGATATCCCATGAGTACTCCATAATAATTCCACCCTCCTCCATTAATTTCCCACCAAGCTCCTAATATCTATCAGTCATTCCCACAATTCTCCCACGAACGAGCCCGACTTCTTTGAGGTCTTGAATTAAATTTTGCTCCGTAAAACTCAAATCCCTGCAGACGCCCGAGGTGTTGCACTGCCCAATTCTCCAAGAATCAGGGTAGAAACAGTGAGATCGCACATTGTGACTTAATCTTGAAACAATTTTGGTACAAAAATTCCATAGGAAACCACATTTTGAGAAAGTCTGGATGTCCGACTTGCAACAAGTCCGCATGGTTGGCAGGAGCTTGCAGAGGGTAATGTGACAGAGGGAGCAGGAACCCAGGGTGGAGGTTATAGCACATAGGTGGTGGTTAGAAAGGGGAGGGGCCACAAGGAAGGGGGTAGGGGAGGGTAATGAGGAAGGGCGGGGGGAATGGGAGAAATGGGAATGGATAGGAAGGGGGAGGGGAGGGAAGACAATGTGAGGAGAGAGCTAGGGGGAAAAGCGGTGGTGGGGGTGGGCGTGGCGGGGCTTCATATCATTATGGTATGTTAGATGCAACTTTTACACATCCATAGCTATCCAGTGAGCCTTTATTTCCGGCCTACATATATCTCTTCATTTTATTAAGGAGTTTTTGTCATGCTCATGACATCATTTATTACACATTTTTCCTCCTCCAAATGGCTTGCCTTATTGGCCTGTCTGTCAGCATCATGATTATTTCCCCTTAAGACATGATAAAAGGTCACCGAGTCGAAAGTAGGAATCACGTTATGGGCTCTCATAATAATATGATTCAGGTTAGAGATATTATCCTTTGAAGTGTTAATCATATGCCTTATAACGATCATGGAGTCTCCTAACACCTAAATCTTTTTTATCCCATTTCTTTGTGCCAGGATTAGTCCCAGGAGAATTCCATAAGCTTCATCTTGGTTATTGCTCTTCCAACCTAACCCCAAAGAATAATTAAATTCAATGATTCCTTCGAGATTAATGAGAATCCCTCCCCCTCCTACCACCCCAAAATTTTATTGTTTATTTTACTAATAAAAAAATTACAATTTTTATTAGGGTTTAATTAAAAGAGAGATCATTTGCAAGAGAGACATACAATGAGCACTGTGGAGCTGCAAAATATTATGGATCCACCAAAAGACCAGAATTTGAAAGGGTGATTCACTCAAAACCCTGGATAGCAAAAATTTTAAATTTCCGTTAAAAAAAATTACAATTTCTATTAGATTTATTCACAATTCAGAAAAACAAAACAAAAAAAATTAAAAACCTTATATAATAAAAAATTTAATATAAATTTTACTAGTAAATGTTTTTACGATCTTTGTTCCTATTTAAGATGACTTAAATTTTTCAAAAAAAAAAAAAAAAAAACAAAACGAAAAATGAAAAACAAAAACAAAAACAAACAAAACAAAAAACAAAAAACAAAAAATTAAATACTTACCTTAAACCCTTGCATCTTCCTGCAAAATTTCACTTTAGGGTTTAACATCCTCTACCACTTCCCAATTAGGGTTTTCCAATTTAGGCATTTTATCTTTAATGGGTTTGTGTACTTACTATATATAGGGAATTTTACATGTAAAGCACGGGAATCACTTATTGAATTAGATCCAAACCATATCGGCCCTCCTTGTTTTCTTTAAAAATGACTATATGTCCCAAGATGCGCCTTGTGTAATATAACGCATTGATGCACCCTATGTATTACCGATATATTACAACATTGTTGATTGTGTCCAATATGTTCATCGTTGCTCTCGATTTAATATAACGCATCGGCATGCCTCTTCCAAATAGCATTGTTAAATCATTGTGGTGTGTTAAGCATTACAAATCGCACCTTCATAATTTAAAATCAATTTTAAAAAATGATTTTCCATGACGGTACTGAACTATTAAACGTCTAGTGAATTTAATGGTATAAATGCACCAGTGCGTTGATTCAAATAAACGCACCAGTCACTAGAGATTTTTTTGGCTAAAAATTATTTGATTTATTTGTGAAATATATTTAATGGCTTATGTATTGAATGGTACAAGTTGTATATTGATAAAAATTTCTTATAAGGTCTTGAGTAACAAAAATATTGATCGACATAATGATAGCACATAAAAAAAAAAACAGAGAAGGCAAGTTGTTTGTAAATTCTTTACAAAATTAATATGTTTAAACTATATGTAATTTTAACTAATATGTATTGGTTGGTGTGTCATGCAAAGCCACAAAATAAACAAGGTTGATAAGATTATTTTTAATCTAAGTGCAGAAGAGCGTAAAAGTCTGATAGAAAAATTGTAGAAGGATGAATCAGGTGAATGAAAAAATACTATTCAATATGAGTTTTGTTTTTTTATTTTTTATTTTTTATTTTCATTAATAATATACTTAAGAATGGAGGTTGAGGAAGGCTCTGCGGTGTTTTTCATGCTCGTCCGCACACTACAAGGTAGAGGGTTCATTTAGGGTTTTTGTCTTGCAGTCTGAAGCCTTAGGGGAATTTTGAGATCTAAAATGGGCCTCCTAAGGAAATTATAAAATAATAGTAGAAATAATAAAATAAGACTAAATTATGTCATCAAATTTTAGAGGGAAAAAAGAAAAAAATATTTTTTCAACTCGTATTTTTAACTTCTCTCCCTATGGGTTTACTCAAATTTCGAGCGAGAACACTTATTGGATGCAGAATTTGATTCCTCATCCGAGTACCCATGTTGCATGCTTTCAATGGACTCTGCTACATGAAAAATGAGAAATACATGAAAAACGTTATTGCAATCACGTTTTTTCATGTATTTCTCATTTTTAGTGTAGCAGGGTCCATTGAAAGTATGCAACATGGGTACTCTTTGAATGAGGAATTAAATTTTACATCCAATGAGTACTCCCGCTTGAAATTTGAGTAAAACATTAGGGAGATAATTTGAAAGTACGAGTTGAAAAAGTAGTTTTATTATTTATTCTTTTTTATTCTTTTTACTTTTTTACGCCAAAAATGGTGAATCATCCCCCATGGTTGACATCATCATCTTGAATCCTATTGATTCTTATAAAGTTTATTTTGGTTGTACATATTTCTTAGGAGGCTCATTTTAGACCTCAAAATTCCCCTAATGGTGGGATCGAGGGCACCACATAGTCTAAAATCGGCACAACTTTTACGGATCCAGTGTTTTCATTATGGTGTAGTCTCCCGAGAAGGTTGTGTCAGAAGCAGTTACCATTTCCTGCAGGGGTATCGGCATCTTAGTCGTCGTAGATCTGGAGATTCGTGACATGGAGATCGATGATGTTGATTACTCTAAGGACCCATATGAGGGAATCCTGATTTGGTCAATTCCTCCACCTCAGTATTCCAAGGCGGTAACCCTTGTTACAGCTGACACTCCAGTGGCAGGAGATTCTCCTTCTTTAACCATATATGTGAGTTTCTCCCCTTTCTACCAAAACTTACAAACAGAGACAATAGGGTTTCAAAATCTTGAGGCATTATGGTTTTCGGGTGCTCTGTCGGAAGGCAGTGGATAGCAACCATCTCTAGGTCCGGACATATCTATGGATGGGATCTCGCTTGAGGCCCTAAATTTTGTAGAGGGATGTTTTGCTCAGTCTTTTAGCGAAGGGATATCAGAAAGGGGGGTTAACACATATGTACCCTTCATTAACTCGGGCACGCGATTTCTCTTTCAAGGTGGAAACTTAGGGTTTCATGTTAAGGAATATGGGTCTTCAGGAGCAGTCGGTGGGTTTCATTTAGACCATCTGGCGTCGGGTTTCCATATTTGACCTCAACTGGCATTTGTATGTTT